>VDFB02294275.1:0-26579 GCA_007258455.2 Sequoia sempervirens | reverse complement strand
CTCATACATACCAATAGAAGGAAGTGATCTTTACCCCTCTTGAACAAGCATTGTTTGAACTTGGGTCTCCTCCCTAACTTCAAGGTCCATGTGTTCTTCAACATATTCGTTTGACTCAATATCTAGGTTTGGCTCGACTCCAGCTTGAAGAATCCCTAGAGCATAAAACATAAAAATAATGAGAACATTGAAGTGATGAAAATAAAAGACCAAAGACACAAAAAAACTACATGCACATGTATGAAAAAAAATCCATAAATGCATACCCAAGGATAGGATACACATAGGTCAAATTCCATGCCAAGCATCAAAGTTTGAAGATTATGCTTACAAGTGACTTAGAACTTTTAGGCTAGTGATATAGCAAAGGAAACCCTTAGATTATAACAATTTGATCCAAAGAACCCCAAAAAAATTGGGCTATAAGATGTTTCAAGGTTTCAAATAAATTTCCAATATCATGCTAAGATGAAAAAAGTTAAAAATTTATGGGACATAAAACACAACCCAAATAATCAACTAAAACCAAACACAAATATTGAAACAAAAAGAATTGGCTTAAGGAATTGGAGTCAAGGATTAGATAAACATTGCAACTTGCATGACCAAGATGACTTGAGGAAATTTAAAAGTATTTATAGTCATTCAAGTGCAATAAAACTTGAAAGTTTGAAAAAGCACAAAATAAGTTCAAAATGAAGAAGAAAAGAAAGACAATATAAAAACAAGACCTAATAAAAATGAAAAGGAAACAAAGAAACAAAAAATGTAAAGGGGAGTCTTTATATTGTCCAAGAAAAATGAGACATATGTGCAAGGACAACAAATCTCTCCTATTCTTTCAATTAGGATTTCTTGGTCTTGGATGTATATCTCCACAGTGAAATCTTACAAAAACTTCAAGATGGATAATTGTAAACTAATAGGTACTCCAATAAATGATGGTAAGAAACCTTCAAAACAAATGTGTGTTAAGACATAAAAAGAATAATCTATCATATAACTATTATTCCTTGGCACCATATAGCTTGAGTTTTGATGTATACATGTGTTAGTCTCTAGAAAACCTGACATTGCATTGGCTTTAAGTATAATTTGAGTTCTAATTTTCAAATAATTCTAGAGCTTAGAATTAGGCATTTATTAAAATATTTAAAAAATATTTTTAAGGAACTATTGATCATTAGATTAAATTCAATGGGAGTTTAGAAAAATCTTAAGCTAATTAGATGTTGCAATGTAGATTGGATAGGGGATATTGATCACCAAATATCAACATTAGAATGCTACTTCAATTAACATGAAGGTGTAGTTTCATGAATAATTAAGAAAAAATAATGGTTTCTTTCAAAGTGCAAAGTTAGAATATATAGGAATTTGCAAAGCCATAAAAATAATTAATGTGGTTGGAAAATTTATGAAAATCAAAAGTGGCATAGTGAGGGACACAAATTTAAGGTTTCATTGGAGAACTAAGCATGTATTGAAGTACACTATCATTTTCTTCATGAACAAAGTTAAGAAAATTGTGTAGATGCAATACTCAACAATGATAATGTGATGACAAAAACATTAAACAAAGGTATTGGTAAAAGATAAGGGTAAGGTTTGTAGGGAAGGATTTAATGTACAATATTTTAGTTTAAGGCACATTTTAAGTTGGGGTATTGTAAGTTGAAAAATGGTCATACATTAAACATTTCTAATTTTAATAAGAAAGCCAATGCAAAATGTATGCACATACAAATTTATGTTTAGGTGTACTAACCAAATTATTGGGTGGAGTAATGGACATTATGGATTCCATCCCATCAAATGAATACTCATGTTTTTTCAAAGTAAAATTCCTAAACACACACTTGAGAGTGAGAGAGAGAAGAAACAAGCATGTACCTTGTTTCTTTCTATGATAATTTTCCAAGTTTTGTTCACGCCTCTTTTGTTCTTCTTTTGAAAATTTTCGTTGAGATGTATTTTTTCTTTTTCTTTGTTGTCCCATTTTCTTCTTCAACTTAAAGATGACTCAAAACAAGTCCTCACCAACTTAGTTAAATTCTCCTCCAAATTTTGCCTTGATTGATAAAAATGAAAACTTGTCGGGCTCCAATATTTTCCTCCTTGATAAATGTGCAAAAACTTCTTCTCCAAAATTTGCGCTCCAAGTGATATAAATGATAATTAATCTTGCAATTTGATATCCAGAATAATGAAAAATAAGCTTCTATTTATATGCATATGGGATGGGAAAAAAATTATTCTAGTGTATATGGAATAACTAGATCCTAGTTTAAATGAATCAAGTAGTAAACAAACAAGTTATTTCATTGTGGAGTTTGTTGTTATTTAATTCATAGGCATGCACAACATATCTAGTAATTTTAGAATTTTGTTAAAGTGTCAAAAATGTATATTAGAGGTATAATTTGAATTGAATTTTCTTAATTATATTTGAATTAAATTTCAAGTTACTTGTCAAAAATGTATAATAGAGGTGTTGGTGTAATTAATTAATTATTACACTAGCATAAGTTAACTTAGGTCTTGCATTTAATTAGTTAAGTCCTAGGTTGCAATCATTTAATAAATGGGATAATATTCCCTTCCTTATTTGTAGGAGATAAGATTCCTTCTAGAAGATGAGTTGTCATTCTAGAACTTATCCCCTCATTTAATGATCATCACCATTAGGGTTCACATGTTGTCACATGTTGTTAGATCAAGACACATGTCAACATCTCATACATATTAGGGTTTTGCTCATGCCTATATATTCAAGGCATCTTGTACATTTGTAATATATCAATATATCCAGATATCAATCAAGATATCAATATATCATATCAATATTGAATCTCCATTGTGCATGCCTAGTTGCAACACTTTCTGGGTGGTTGATTATCTTTCCTGGCTTAAAGGTCCTACATCAAAGACTGCAGCTTCAAGGACTGTGCATCCATAATCCCAACATGGTATCAGAGCTTATCCAGTGAAACATCAACCCTCGATCAAGAAAGTTGGTGTGCGAGATTCTCCGCAGGCTTGAAGGTTTCCATTAAAGGCTACTTGTTTCCACCCATGGACCAAGCTGATTTCTGAAGCAGATTGAGTAAAATCCGAGCTCGCCATTGTCTTCAGAAGGCCTCAAAAACCTAGGATCGCCTGCCCATTCATCAAAATCGGATACATCAACCTGGGAGCTTCAGAGGTATTTTTTAGGGTTTGCAAAATCAATCGTACTATCCGTACAATTTGCAGCAAAAAATCATCCCGGTCAGTTGTCCTTTGAGGCAAAAAATTTTTAACAGCAGGCCTTTTTTCATTTCAGAAAAATCGGGCATTTATATCTTTTGTTTGGAAAAAATCATATTTTTTCTATAGTTTCAGAAAAATATATTTGGGCGACCTGCAATTATTAATCCCGTCGGCATATAATATAAGGGGTTTGATTTTATTTTTTTTTAAAATCATCGGCATTTCTGCCCGTCGGCATTTAAATTTCTGCGGGGTTATTTTTTTGGCATATATATTTTATTTTTTGATTTTTTATTGCCGTTGGCAATATAAAAAATCAAATATATTGTCGGCCCCTTTGAATTTTCAAAGTCTGCAGATATTTTTTGTCGGCCGCATTCAAGTTTTTGCAGGGCCCGCTGTCACATCCGCCGTGCATTTTTTCCCGCCGGCTCTGGTGTTCCTCCCGCCGGCCATCCTCCCAGCTCCGGCCGGCCATCCTCCCGGCCCCCGCCGACAGACTTCCCACCGGTGCCCGATGCAGTCTACCGCCAACCACCGTCCAAGCCCGACTGCCGGAGTTCATTCCCGTCGGCCCGTGCTTCTCCTCCCGCCGAGATATCCTCTACCGTCGGTGTCTCCTGCCAGCGCCGCCGCCCCGTCGCCGCCCGACCGCCGCTCCGCCCAGCGGCCCTTCTTTTTTTCCAGCTCAACCGCCACGGTCACATGAACGACCAGGTGCTAAGCCCGGAGGGGCTAATTTTTTGACCCTATTTAGCCTGCAGGTGCCTCAAATAGGCATTTTTTTTCATTTGATCATAACTTTCACCCAGGGTATCGAATTTTTGCAAACGATATACCGTCGGAAAGGGAATTTCGTGTACTTTCCAGTGGTGAGATCCGTTCAGTGAAATTTTTCTCACAAAAGACTCTACATCCAATTGAAGAAAAAACCCTAATTTGGACATAAAAGCTTGTATCTTCACAACCGTTCATCGGATTTCAGTGATTCCAGCGGCATCAGGAAGGTGATTCAGAGATTTTTTTATCAGTCTAGCCCCTTGATCAGTTTCAGCTCCAGGTACTCTTGCATGTGATTTTTTCAGTTTGGTGCATTTGATCAATAACCTGGTTATTCTGAAGCTTGGGACAAATTTGTTTGATCCGGGTTGCATCACTTCAGTTGTAAATCATATTTGGAAGTCTTTATTTTTTGTTGAAGGTCAGTGTCTTTGTATTCTTGTGAAGACATTTCATTATGGGGCTTGCATGTTCTCCTTTGACTATGTTGCACAAGGGTAACTATTTGCAATGGCGAGATGGGATCTGCCACCATCTTCATTCACTTGATTTGTTGCCACATCTATTTGGTATTGTTCCTCATCCAAGTGAAGGTATTCTTGAGTTTTCTTGGAGTTGCAGCAGATACACTGTTTTGGAGATCATTTCTATGCAAGTTGCTTGTGATGTTTTGAGTTCTATTGATCATTGTGATTGTCCTCACATTCTTTGGACTAAGCTTTGGGAGATCTACGGAGATTCAAATTCTCCATCATTCCCCAATGGTCATGATTCAGAATTTCTTGCTTCAGATCAAGTTCCCTATGATGATATTGTTATGCAGGAAGTTGATTGCCTTGATCTTTCCGAAGAGGTTGACAAGGTTCCTTTCGGTGCTTCTTCTTCATCAGAGACAGTTGGTATCCCTTCACATTCATTGATTCCTTGTCTAGAATCATTGATTGAGGCTTCCACTATCATCATTGATCAAGACACATTCAGTTTTTCAGACTTGACATCACATGATGGCCTTGTTTCAGGTATCATTTCCTTGGCCACTTCTACAAGTTTGGAGAACATTCTTGAGGGGGTATCCCTCCTCTATTCAGATATTTCATATCCGAGACTTCTTCCCTGTCATTCCATTCAGGACTTGAGTTTTCTTCAGCATCAACCATTGGATTTGCTTCAGACTTCCTTCAGTGGTTTTGAGGACACTTCATTCAGGGGGGTCTATCAAGTCTCCATCACATCCATCATATCCATTCTATCTTCATCTTTGGATATTGTTCAGCATCAGTTTCTGTTTTATCCTGATTTGTCACCCTCTTCATTGTTTGGGACTATGGCATTTTCATCATCAAGCACAGAGACATTTGAGCATCATTCAGAGACATCATCATCCATGTTCATCTTTCCTTCCTTCAATTCCTATCCAGAATGGGAAGAATCTCTCCACTTGCAGTTGGTTTTGTTTCTTCCGAAAGGGAGACAAGTTGTTTGTCGACATTGGATCTTGTTTTGTCTTCAAACACTTACCTTTCTTGCAGGTGATATCATCTTTTTGGGGGGCTACATAGTCTCTCTCTTTCTCTCCTATGGGGGGGCACTGATTTTGTTTGTATCCATGTGACGGATGGTGTACTTGGGGGGTATTTGGGAGTCCTCCATCCTTTTCTTCCCATCCTATCTCACATCTTTTTGCTTTTTCATCTCCTTTTTGGAGAGGGGTTTTGTTCCCACAGGGTTTTCCCCTTTTCTCCGGTTGTGGGAGATTTTATGCATCTTCATGTACATGGGTACCTAACATGGCCTCATAGCCGGGACCCATCATCGATCATCATCTCTGCATAATCATTGCATTTTTCCTCCTAAGTTGCACTTATGGGGGTGTTGTTGTAATTAATTAATTATTACACTAGCATAAGTTAACTTAGGTCTTGCATTTAATTAGTTAAGTCCTAGGTTGCAATCATTTAATAAATGGGATAATATTCCCTTCCTTTTGTAGGAGATAAGATTCCTTCTAGAAGATGAGTTGTCCTTCTAGAACTTATCCCCTCATTTAATGATCATCACCATTAGGGTTCACATGTTGTCACATGTTGTTAGATCAAGACACATGTCAACATCTCATACATATTAGGGTTTTGCTCATGCCTATATATTCAAGGCATCTTGTACATTTGTAATATATCAATATATCCAGATATCAATCAAGATATCAATATATCATATCAATATTGAATCTCCATTGTGCATGCCTAGTTGCAACACTTTCTGGGTGGTTGATTATCTTTCCTGGCTTAAAGGTCCTACATCGAAGACTGCAGCTTCAAGGAATGTGCATCCATAATCCCAACAAGAGGTATAATTTGAATTAAATTTTCTTAATTATATTTGAATTGAATTTCAAGTTACTTGTCAAAAATGTATAATCTAGAGGTTTAATTTGAATTGAATTTTCTTAATTATATTTGAATTGAATTTCAAGCTACTTGTCAAAAATATTATATCTTGTTCTCAACTCAATGGTTCATGTTGCTTAAGTCATTTTAAAAAAAATATTTATTGTGATCAACATGAATGAAAGTTTAATTATAAAGTGGCATTGATTTCCCTAAATTTCTACTAGAGATCAAATATATATTGAATATAAGGAAATGCAAGTTGTAAGAGATCATAAAATAAGAAAAAATGTATGTATATTGAATATTTAAAGTAAATGCATACATATATTATGTGTAAACATGTTTAAACCATAAGCAAACACACGTACATACATGTAAAGGGATTCAATGTATAAACATAACACATATTATTAGCAAAGAGGAAAATGTATCTATATATCATATAAGAAAATATATGTACATATCATATAAGAAAAATGTAAATTAAAGATCATCAAATGTCGAATACTAAAGATCAACAAATAAGAAAATGTATGTATATCATATAAGCAAATGTAAGTTAGAGATCATCAAATCTCAAATACTAAAGATCATCATATAAGAAAATACATGTGGTAAAGATCATAAATCTAGTGTGCATTGCCTAATATGAATGTCTACTCCTAGTCGAATGGCCATCTGAATGAGAATGGTCCTGCTCTGATGGATGTGATGAGCCCTGCAAATAAAATTGTGTACAAGATGCGTTAAATACATATAATTTATATTAAATAAATTTTATGAAAGTTATTTTTAAATGAACTTGTATTTTTAAATATCAATCTAGATCTATGCATACATAAATATTGCATGTACATATACATGTGTGATTATATAAAAAATGTAAAACTCACATGTCCACTAGCAGCATATTCATCCCGCAGAGTCATGTCGATCATGCACACGATTGGACCAAGGCTAGGAGTGATATGAGGTATGTCCACCTATAACAATATATATACATATATATATCAACTTACATGAATATCTAGTTTTAAAAAAAAAAATGAAAAAATAATTGAAACATGCACATGCACACATACACGCACATCATCCGATATCGGATGACCTAAGTCCTCTGAAACGGTTTCCTCCACCATATCCACCAAACGGTCAAGCGACGAATCAACATCTGCATCCATTTGATCTATCCCATGTCGTGCCATAAATGATGAATGTAGAGGACTATGAAGGTGAGATGGAATCGACGATGATGAACCAAAACCAATCAACATATCAATAAAATCCATAGTCTGTGCAGCTGTCGAATGAACTGTAGGTGGATCCTGATGCGCACTAGTGCTCGGCAGAGAGTGATGGGATCTTGGAACTAAATGACCTTTGCATCTCAAATGATCTCTAACATGCTCTATATTGATCCCATTATCTGATGCAATGTGGGCATATGCCTCCAATAGGTCCTCAGCCAAACAATGCAGAGTCATGCGTGCCATATCTCCTGTAAGTGCATCAAGCTGTGTAGGAGTAGGGATGTCGACCACTGTAAAAGGATCCATTGTGGTCCACTGTGCTAAAAATGGCGTGGATTGGGAATGTTTGGACATCAAATACTGACCTACACGATCATCAGATATCCTAGTGGTGGTAGCCGGAATGTCACCTACAATGTCAATTGCTTCCTTTTGGGAAGCAACGACAACCTCATCTGCTATGGGGGCTAGAGCTGGGGTGAGAGAAGGAGACCTCTCACCAACCAATACCCTAAACACTGGGGGTGGTCTATCTACTCGATGATAGGTGGGCCTATCAACAATCCTGCCACGCCCCTGACCAACATATGGTGGAATGTCTAGGTAGTTGACTTTGAGGCCCAAATGGACCTCAGCATACAACTGCTAAAAAAAATACAATGGAATCTGGTCATTGTTTGGGTATAGACCATGTGCTACAAGAAATCGTGGGTAGACCAATGGGGCCATAGCATGATCGACACATCTAGTGACCTGGTATCCCCTAACCTTAAGCACAGTTTGATAAAATGGAAAACAAGTGGCTTTTATCATTTCTTTGGTGTATTTTTTTAAGGGGAACGTCACATGTACTTCTTCCCGCATGCGGGAAAGAATAGCAGCGACTCTATCTGGGGAATATGCACTAGTCCTCTCAAGTTCATCTTTTAGTTTTTCTAGACTATGCAATATTAACATGCATGGTTCACTATATATCCTCAGGTTTGCACCCTGTGCTAATGAATCTCTCAATTTTTTAATCTCATTAGTGGTATTTCCAAACAAATTTTCTGCAGGTGGAACATCTTCATTTTCCATGTTATATATGTATGTACACCTAAAGGAGCAATGAGACCTTGGTAAATAATATATCTAGATATAGAGAATATATTTATCTAAAACAGTTCTAATAATTCATCTACTCATCAATAATATTTTCATACCATTAACAATTTAAAAAGAATTGGAAGACAACTATAATCTATAACATAGCATCCTTAAATGGTTCAAATTTTAAATGAAACAATGAAAGAAAGAATAAGAAAACAAATATTAGTGTAAAATTATTTGAAAATAATTGGGGATAAAAATATCTAATTTAATAGTTGTTAACATAAATGAACTTCAAAATAGGATTATGTAAGTGAAAAAAAAATTATATTGCCTTCATTGAACCTAAATTTATCTAATTAAGATATGTCTAAAATTAAGAATTCACACTAGAATATCAATATTCCATAAGAATCTC
Source organism: Sequoia sempervirens (assembly GCA_007258455.2). Taxonomy (NCBI): domain Eukaryota; kingdom Viridiplantae; phylum Streptophyta; class Pinopsida; order Cupressales; family Cupressaceae; genus Sequoia; species Sequoia sempervirens. Next base: position 17,400 of record VDFB02294275.1, on the reverse strand, counting down.
ATAAAGAGGATGAATTTAATGGAAGATAATATAAAATCCTCCATATGAGGATGAATTTTATCATTTTATTATGAGTGGATCATCTCAATTATATAGCCAAGAACATCAAAAAATTATAGATTGGAAAGCAAAATAATCAGACATTTATCATATTTTTATATGTATAAATTTTAGATACCATCAAACTATTTAAACTTATAGATTGCATAAAGCTATAAATTGAATCGTTAAAACTAATTTATTAAGAATCAAATCTAATAAAGTTTGACTTCATATTGAATACTTGTTATAAATATCTCACTAATCCAACCATACATTTTATATATGTTAAAAAATATATAATTGTTATGCCCATAATTTTTCACTAGAAAAACCCAATAATTTTTTTTTTTGAATCCTTTAATTACGCTAATTAATGCTTTAAGCGTTTATGATGCAACAATAACCATCTCCAATAGAATTAACATCCTTTCTTTAATTAATTTGTTGGTTTAACTTGCTAATGTGATACTATTATTAATGCATCTCTCACTATTAACTATACTTTAAATATTAAATTTGCAAGTATCACAATTTAATGGTTACACTAATAATATTCTCATTATAATGGTTATGTCATCGTAACCCACAATGAGTTGTTCCTACTTCTATTTCTTGTTGATAGTAAGGTCAATATGGTATTATGATTATTAGGATAGTTCCTCATGACCCAATGATGGCATTTAAAGTACTAAATATGTAACTTTTGATGGTAATAACAACATGAATAATTATATGGTTTGCATTTATTTATTTATTTTCCTCTCATATTTCAACATCTATAAAAGGTTTTTCCAAAAATGCTATCCAATTATCGATGAGCATTAATAAGGTTAAGTATGCTAACATTAGTATTAAGGTAACTATCGATATGAATATTGATAAGAGTTTTAACAATACTCGATGATATTAAGGCTCCCTCTACAATTAATACAAACATTCTATCAATTTTATTACTCACAAATAATATTAAACTTTACTCATAATAGAAATTTTAATGTGATAGTGATTTCATGTTTACATATACCCTTATTTATACTATTACAAATACCATCCATTAATACCCATATCAATACTATAATAAATTTTATTAATAATATTAATAATGTATATATATATATACAATAGTGCATAAACACTATTATTTGTCAGCTCATTGTTGCTTGCAAAACTTTTATTACCATCTTAGCATCCCTAATAAGATTATCAATAAAATACTTTTCTTACTCGGGTGATTTTATTTGCGGCTTATTTTAGTATGACGATCCCCCTTTATATTACCCTCAATAATAATATCACTATTTGTTATTAATATATTTAATTTTAATTCTTTTATCTAACTCTTATATATTGTTATAGCATTTATTTAATTATTCATCTCTATTACAAAAATAATTATATGATTAAATATATTGCATACTTGTTATAAATATCTCACTAATCCAACCATACATTTTATATATGTTAAAAAATATATAATTTAACAATTTATACAACTTCTAATTATGATAAAGACAAGAATCTTAATCTATACCATTATTTTGAGTTTGGTTTAATAGAAATTGAAAAAAATTATAATCATAAAAAAAACAATGAATAAACTAAGGATCATTTTAACAATGGTGAATTAGTGCCTAAAGATTGGCCTAAAAAATTACAATATTCAACATTCTCATCACAAATTATATATGAAAACTAAGGATCATTTGGTTATATATATTTTCATAGATTTAAAATTTGAATATTTATTACTATAACATGTTCATTACAATTAGATTTTTAAATAATATTGTAATAATTTATTATGTCTTTGAAATTTGTTTTGTGGATTTTAATGTTGTTTTTTAAATTTAAGTTAGAGTAAGTAGAATCTAATGAGATACCTTAAAAAGATTCAAGTTTTATAATTTAAATCTCCCTCTTATATAAATATAGTTTTTTCTAGTCTTACAATTTCTTGTGTCATCTGTTCAATTATTTTAGCTATGGATTTAGCCGCAATCTTGTAGGAGGTATTAAGAAGAGTAATTAGTATCCACCCTCAAATAAAAAAAAAAATTCCTTTAGGAATTAATTTATCAACCCTTGATTAATAGAATTTAAATGATGGATCCCTTTGATAAAGCTACTTTTTATACCTCATAGAGTCCTCCTTGATGAATGGACATATTGTTTTAAGGAATTGTGTAGCTAAACCATCTATTCCAAGACTTTTTGAGTATTCAAATCCTTCAAGGAAATATCAACCTCCTCAAGGGTGAATAAATTATCTAAATGTGCCTATTTTTTGAGACCAATTATTTTGGGTATGCAAGTGCCAATCAATTCCTCAACTATATCTTGAAGTGGATCTCCTTCAACTAGATCAATTAAAAATTATTTGTAATGTTGGAGGAAAATGGATTTAATATCATTAGAGTTGTCATGGAACTACCTCTCTTGATCAATGATAGATATTATTCACTCTTGAGAATGTAAATATGTTTGAGATAACTAAAAAATAATTTGTATCCCTTATATCCTTTCATCCAATGTAGCCTATCTCTTAATTGAGATCCTCTACCACAATTAAGTTCAAATCTTCCAAGTTTTATTTCAACGGAAGCAACCACTCATTGTAGAAAAGTTATTAGTAAGTACGAAAGCCAAAACAAGTTTATTTTTTTCTTTTTGGATCCATTTTTTTTTTCCATTCTAGATCTCTTTCTAGCCATATTCTTATTGTAAGATCATATTAAGGTAGTGTGCAATATATTTAATCGCATCATTCCACAATTGTATCCACTTACCATTTTTTTGAGGTCTAGGAACATCAACCAAAGGGATATTAGGGAAGCAAGGTGATCAATTTGATTGAGGTGGGAAATGTTGAGCTTGAAGGATAGATTATTAGGTATGAGGAATAAGAAGTTTGAAAAGTTTAAAGAATTGGGAGGTGATATGTGAGATAGGTTTAATAGAATCTACTTAAATAAGGGTATTTTGTGGAGAGGGGACAATGGAAAGAGAAATAACTAAGTAAAATCTATCAATACAACTAAGTTTCCCTTAGTTCACCATCTCTTTAGTTGGTCCAAGTGAACTAGTGATGAGTATAAGAATATTTTTTGTCTAAAATGGGATCTAAACCCCTCATGGTATTTCTAGTTAGGATGTAGGAATTCAATTATTTTTTAGAGTTTATGAGAACTAAACCAACTTGTATCTTGGTTTTTTCCACCATATCATATTCACCTCCTTGTAGCCATTTAGTCATAGGGAGGGCATAAAAATCCATTCCCACAATTTAACTTGAGATGAGGAGTCATTAGGCATACAATAAAGAAAAAATGAATAGGTATTCCTTGGATTAGTAGTAAGCACTAAGCACAATTGTTGTTGGGATCCACTCCTCAATAGATGATAAACTTAGCCAAGTATTGGGAAAGGTGGGTCAACCTTGCATCCTAATATTTTGATTTATTATTTTGTCCTCATATTAGGAAATGAGGCATCTCACTTTGTGTTGGTAGTTATTTGTCATTTGTTGAATGCTTTGGGAGGTGTCTAAGATGTTCTAAGAGCATATAATATCATTATAGCTTTATAAGATGAAACCCTCTTATGACATATTCTTATGACATTTAAGAGCATGACTATAGAATATTTACAGTAAAGTATTGACCAACATTATGAAAAATCATAAAAAATATTTTAATGGGTTTGAATATATCAAAGTGGAATACAAAAATTGTGGTTGAATTATTTTCACTCATGGTTTCAATAAACCACTTTTAATGTATAGTTTCAAAACATCCCATTTATTAGTGCTTGAGTATATAATATCACATGATTCATATGATTGGCTTGTAGGTATTGTTAGTGCTTGAGTATATAATATCCCATTTATTAGTGTAGGAATATTTTTACACCACTACTTTCTTTCATTTGGTATTAAGCCTTGGTCATCTTACATTCTAGTTGTTACGGGTATAGTTTTTTGGTACTAATCTTGGAGTGAGTGGGACCTTGCATAAAAGAAAATCTTGTTGTAGGAAAAATAGCAACTGTGTCAAGGAAAAAGATGTGGACATTTACAATCTAACTTCTTTTTTTTAAGAAAAATTGGTAGACCACTTATAATTTTATTTATATATAATATTTTACATATAGCTGGTTCAAGCAGACATACTAGCGGGAAAGAACCAGCAAGAAAACCCCTAGTTGCAGTCTGAGTAACAAATTTTACAAATTATCAAAAAGACCCATGAGGTCCCAATACAAATGACCAATTGTTTGATTACAACGTTACATAAGCACATTGGTTGAATACATCAGTACATATGCACATTCTCTTATGCACCCAAAATACCCAAAAGAAGACATCATACTAGATATACCTGTTATAATGCCCCACCACACAACCCTAGAGGAAGTTGCAATTAACTACTCAAACATAAAAAAAAAAAATTAAGTACAATTAACATGCAAGATCACTATCCATTGCCACCAACCTCTAAGGTTATGAGACTGAGATTACTTAAAACCCAAACAGGAAACATGAATTAAAAACATAACATTTAATTACTTAACAAATTAAATACACATGCATTCCATACATGATAAAATTACATCAAGGCATAAGAGATACCACATGTTTCCAATAATATAATTTACAATATGATTACAAAACTCATTCCCTGAATGAGGAAAATCCAATAAACAAGGTTAAAAATTACATCTTCCACCTCGATACAAGAGGGGTAATAAATTGCAATAATAACATAAAAGAATAAAGCATGAAAGTTTTGGATCCCACGAGCTCTCCAACTGTAAATCTCATCCACACGAATAAGAAGACAACCCAACGGATTAAGGTGCATGTTCCACCCAACCATGTGATACCCGAAGGCTCACCCCCTATGCTAGGAGATAGTAACAAGGAATCCTATACAAGACCATCCACCCCTAGACACAGGCTAACTCACACTGACACAACCAACCACATGAACCATACAACCACAAGGATAACACAAGTACAACTCTAACATCACTGACATAGGTCACATTGCTTCCAAAAATAAAACAGATCGAGTATGATAAGAAGACCATACACATGAAATCACGTACCAACTGTTGTCGTAGAAAGAGTGTCATCACATAACTCGACATGGGATCTCCTTTGGGAATCTTCATAGGCTCTGACCCCCACTATGAGTTGTCCTGGTGGCCTCTACCGAATCCCGGAACCCACTCACTCATGCGAAATCAAATACCTCTCGTAAGGACAAGATAGATGATCTTGCCATTCCAAGCCTTCCCATCTCATCCCAAGTCTATACAAGCCCTTGTGTCCATGAGCGAGGCTCAATTATCTTAATTAATGTGAAAAGAACTACCTAACTTCTAAGTATATTGTTTTAGTTATCACTTGATTAAACTACCTCTGAAGGTTTCATAGTTTACCTCTTTGGGCTCTGGCCCCTAACAGAAGCCACTCTTCTACATGACAACATACCAAACAAAACCAATCACCAAGAGAATCTCAACTGCATACCAACAAGATAAAACCACTCCAACTCTAGGAGGAACATATAATGAACAACCCACTCCAACACAGGAGGCCACAAAATTCAAACCCCTCTCCAAACACTGGAGGCAACAAAACACATACTCCACTCCTTCCAAAGGAGGCACAAACCACATAAACCACTCCTAATACAAAGGAGGCACAAACCATCCCCGTTCGTGAAAATTGGGTAAAACTACAAGATACAACTAAACGCCCTACCCAAGGCAATACAACAGTTGACTAACATAATACAACAACCCCAAAAATTAAACCCCTTCTGGAAGACTTAACGGCCCTTCTAATCAACTTCCCCAAAGTGAAAACTTAAGAAGTGCACATTCAAGAAGGCAATCAAACAAGAATTAAATCTATATTTGGATTTCCTAAATCCACTTCCTTCATTAACATTTAGTAATTTATTGCCTTAGTAAAACTGACTTAGTAACGTCTCTTTCAAAAAAAGGATGAAATTTAAACCATATGTTCAATTCCTTAATTGTTTTTAAATAATAGTAAAATAAAACAGTTACTTCTTTTATTTAGAACAAATCAACAAATCATTTCTTTCTTTTTTCAAATAATAATAATAACCATTTCTTCTTTTCAAAATAAAACATTTCAAAAAAAAAGAAAACAATTAATTCCTTTTATCCAATATCAAGAATGAGAGAGATCATGACGAAAGGACAACTTAGGTAAATTATTATCCTACCTTAGGATTTTCCTAAATCCAAGCAAAGCGATAACATATTGCATGTAATCAAATAAAAATAATCCACATTATTTGGAACTACCCAACAGTAATTAAAATTATATTGGCAATATTGAAGAATTTAAAGCTAATAATTTAACTCCTTGTTTCTCCAATTACACATTAATAAAAATCAACTTTTCAAATAAGATCATTTGACTATAAAATCAATTTTATTTCAACTTCGATAATGAATAATCAACTTAAATTTAACTATATTTGAATACACATATATATAAAAGTATATATTTAATGTATATACAAATTTATATATATATATATTTAAATATATAATTATTATTTAAATATTACTATTTAAACTCAACTAATTAATTTATTTAAAAATACATAAAGTATATATATATATACATTATATATATACACAATAAATGTATATATATATATATAACCAATTTAAAAAAATTATTTAATTATTAAAATAATATATATATATATAATATTAAAATTAAAAAAAAAAACATATTTTAATTTTTTTTTAAAAATAAAACAAACTTACTGTGGGCCACGGGCCCCTCCCAGAGAGGCCAAGCTGCCACGCAGCCTCCCCCATATGGGGGTGCGTTGTGTGAGCAGCGTCGCTGCCTGTGAAGGCAGCGGCGTTGCTTCCACAGTGCCTCCCATGGGGCGGTTGTGGGAGCAAGGCCACGACCCCCCCGTTCTCCAAACAAAAATAAATTTTTTGTTTAATAATTTTTTTATAAAAAACTTCCAATAATACCAAAAAAAAATACAGGGCAGACCCCTGTACAGGAAATTTTCCTAGGTAAAATTTTTTGAAACCATTTTTTTTTCAGAATAATAAAAAAGTACAATATATTTATAAAATATACATGTATAGGATATATATATATATACACACATAGGTATATTTATAAATATATACCTAAAATTTCCTTTTTCAGCCAAACTGTACAATTGCACAACAAAATTTTGCAATACAAATAAATTTGTCAACACAATATTTGGGTTTAAGTTTCAGTTTGAAATGAAAATTTCTTTTGATTCCCTTTCTATTTTTCCATTGTTTGATTATTTTCTTTCCCATAATTTCAACAGAAGTTTGCAAGTTTTGAAACAAATTTGACATGGGTTTTCATTGAAATTCAAACAAAATTTAAAAATTTTCCAACAGCATAATAAAATTTGAAACTCTTTCAAAATGAAAACAAAATTCATAGAGAGAAACCTGGTTTTTTTTTCTCCAAAGCTAGAAGGATTCAAATGGTGCTTCCAAATCTTTTTCCAGCCCACCCAAGAAATTCAACATGCTTCTTCAAATCCAAACAAAGCCACAGCAAAACTCCCTCCACCAAACTGATTTTTTTTCATTATATGAAATTATATATCCTCACATAGAGTTTTCCCCAAATTTAGTCAATCCCCTAAAAATATCTCATCCACCAAATTTATTGCAAATTTGGGGATATTTTCATTTCTTTTAAAATTTAAAACAAAATTACTTTCCAAATGGAATTTCATGCATTTCAGAATTTATTTTTAACAAAAAGAATTCAAAATTTTGTAAAGAATTTATTTTATCTATTATTTTCAAAAGGTGCAATTTAAAACATATTTCCATTTTTTAAATTTAAATCTAAATATCCAATAATACCAAAACAACTAACTTAATTTAATTTATCACCATTAACTTAATTAATCAATAACTAAATCTAATTTTATTAATTAAATCAAATTAATCAATAAAATAAATAACATTTCAACATTGCAACTAGATATATTTAATCATAATTTTAACTACACCCGCCATTTAATAACCTTTATAATATGAAATTAAATAAATAACCAAGGAGGAATGGACCATATTAAAACAACTAAACTCGACGATAACCCGACGACACACTATGACTAGGGTGATGACTTGGCACGGAAAACCTAGCTACTATCTCCCAATCGATTACCGTTGGTCAATGGACACCCTCAAACCTGTGAAATCAGGTGGAGTCGATGTCCTGTACTTGTCAACCTGCGAACAAAGAGTATATCAAACATGTATATATATGATATAATAAAACACACCGTGAAGAGGAAATTGTGGAATTGTAGGGCACTCGTAAGTGAGTGATGCGATCTTGTCCCCTTCACCAATACACTCATCATAGACTGACAGTTCCATCATAAACAATTATCTCATGAAATAACATGTTACAACAACTAATCATCATTACACCAATTAAAACATGTCAACTAAAGCATCAGATAAAATACATCACATCACACAAATAGACTATCGCTCTATAAATAGCGATCAAATAACACACACATGATAAAGTATCTCAATAACCAAAAAGCACATCCAAGCAAACAAGGACACATTGTCCAGCCAGAAAGCAAAACAGAGGGGTATTACACTCGTGACCTGAATACATAACACTGGAGATTACAAAACCTTACTAAACATAAGACTAATAAGCTAGGAAGCCACTTTCAAAAAGATGCAGATTTTCCACCAACATGTTGAAAGCCATTAATCGAGCTTTCTTTTGTTTCCACTCGTTTACCTTTGTGTTGGCGATCATGCTCAAAAGAAGGTTTTGATTTGTTAATATCAGGCACATAACGATAACATAATTTCTTTTTGGATGATGATGGAATTTGCAAATCATGAATGCAAACATGACTTCTCAAGAAAGAAATGGCATGATATTTTCTTTGTAAATCATCAATCTCCTCCATGGAAATGGCAGATCTGTATCTGTTTAGAACTTGGTAGAGATGTGAAGAAGTTTCATGCATTGTGGATAATAACATGCCTTGGAATATGTCAGCATACCTCTTCTTATGAAAAAAAACCTTCTTTCAATAATTAACATTATAAATTAATACTTGGCTCATATTGTATAATCACACTAGAAACCAACAATGGAAGATTGAGAGTCTCAACTAAGAATTCCACCTTATAGATAACATTCTTACTAGAAGCCAACAACTAAAGACCAAATTTCATAAATAAAGTTCATGTGTTCTATATCATGCCTTTGAGGGGTCCATAAGTACCATGAGCTTTTTGAAATCCTTCTCCATCTAAATGCATCCATTCCAAGATCATTGGGAGGTGGGTATACAATATGAGCCAAGTATTAATTTCTAATGTTAATTATTGAAAGAAGGTATATAAATTATTCGAGCATCTTAATTCTCATACAGAGTTACATCTTAGTGAATTTCTCAATGTATGAGTTCCATATATTTGTAATTTTTTCTTAATATAAAAACATATTTTATTTCATTAATTAACCTATCTATTCCATGTTACAAAGGATGCTCTTATTTTAAATTATAAGTATATAATTCAAAATTAATTAGTAATTTTCAAGATAGAGTACACACAATTTCTTTAGTTAAAATAAAATAATATTCTTATTTCCATGTGAGAGTTATGTAGAATGGTAGCTTGATGTCTCAAAAATATTTCTTTCATGTACATACTAAATTTTTATCATTACATTAAATGAGTGAATCATCTCAATTATATAGCCAAGCACATCAAAAATTTATAGATTGGAAAGAAAAATAATCACACATTTATCATATTTTATATGTATAAAGTTTCTACTATCAAACTATTTATACTTATAGATTAAATTATTTTTGAATTTGGTTATTTGGGTTCAACATGTCATGCTATAGGATTTTCTTGTGTTTTCACCATGTTGTCATGTGTAGATAGCTATGTATTTTATAGGTTTAGGAATTTTAGAGGAAGGCAAGGTTGAACAAAATGCATAAGGATGAGATGGAGCCTTGTTTACCTTAGGATTTCGTTGAGGCTCCCTTTGAGCATAATCGAGGGGTGGTTGGTCCTCTTGTAGACATGACTAATTTAGAAGGTCTTGTCAAGAGAAATTTAGAGGAGATTGGTAGAGACAAGAATCATGTTACAGATGGATTAGTTGGAGTTCATTGCCTCTACCATTCTCTTGAATTGCAACATTCACCTCTTGGTATTTCTTCTAATAATTTAAAAATATGAAGAAGGTTCAAGTTTAGAAGATTATAGGAACCCTTTATTCCCTTTGGTCTCAAGTTTGGAAACTAAAGATGGAAACTCCATTACAAACCTCAACTAGGTTCATTCATGGAAAAGGATAAGGTTGACAATAAGATATAGTTCCTTGAAGAATTTTTTATTCAAGTTGTGAAATGATAGATCTACTAATTTTTTTGGGAAAATGACCCTCTTTATTAGATAAATTGCCACTATTGGTGGATTATTTCTAATTGGATGTTATTTCTCTAACTTACAACTATATTTTTCTTGTTGTTGTTCCATGCCAATATGATTGATTATTTTTTGTTTCTTTATTGGTCTTTGTAAAAGGGTGGGGCCCTTTCAAAATTTCTATTTCTAATTCATAAATTCAACCAAAAGTATTTACCCTAAAATTAAAATATAAATTTAAACTTTAAAATAGCATTTACTCCAATTAATGGTATTGTCATTTGTTCCAAAATTGACAATTTTTAATGTTTAACAACATTACTATTTGGTTCTCCAAGGTCATGCCCTAAAACCAACAATAAAAGAAATATTTATTAGCGCTTTCTCTTAATGTGAATGGTTTTGTTTGTTATACATTGGGCACTGTATATTGGATAATAACACTTGCAACACTTATATTACTAATATATAACAACATTATTATCATTTCATAACATTAATGGTAAATACTATTATTGCAATATTAAAATTTACTCTAAATAATAATATTACTATTTATAATACATACTAACATTTCCCTTGCATGTTCATATGAAATAAGTTTCAATTTATTATGTTTTATTATAATTATTATCCATAATATAATATTTTCATCAATGTTAATATTTGTATTTATGATACATAATGTGATTATAACCCAATTATTAGTGTTAAGTATGTTATTGGAGATGACATTCCTTAATATAAATATTACCTATTAGTATTATTTTCTTTTATCTTGTAACCACAATAATTTTTCATTTACAACCTTACTATTAAATATTAATAGAGTTTATTCATCTACTCAAAGGAATAAGTTTTACTTGATTTATATTAAAAAAAATCCTAATATGTAGTTCATCCTCTAATATTCAATGCTGATTTGAAAGAGTATATATATATATATATATTCTTTATGTTTAATTTCAAAATTTTAATGCTCTCAAGTATAGGTTACGAGTGCATTCTTCACATTTTTTCTCTTTCTTTTGTACTATTTTGTATGGGTGTCTTACATGCATTGCCTCAAACATATAATTTTAATTTCAATTTAGCTTTCAAATGCAAGATTTAAACTTAAGCTTGTACTTAAATAATATCATGTTATCCTTGCAAATGGGTTTGTTGAAAAGACTTTATAAACTTTCAAGCAAATGCAATTGACAGCTGTAAAGACAAATTCCACAACCTTCCCCCTGCTTGTGCCAAAATGGGAGCTTTGGATAGGGTATGGACATCAATCAAATCATCAAGGGGGAATTTTACAAGATGTTGTAGTTGCAATTGCAAGTGCCTTGGTAGACATGTATGCAAAATGTGGAAGGCACATGAACTGTTTGATATAATGCCTCAAAAAAATCTGTTAACAAAGTAAGGCTTTAGAAAAATTCAAGCAAATGTAATTGGCAGTGCCTTGGTAGAAATGTATGCAAAATGTGGAATCATAGACAAGAAACATTAATTGTTTGAATTTTTTTTAAAATGGGTATGCAAAATCTTTCAAACAAATGGATTGCAAAGTCAAATTCGACGGTCCTTGCCCGTGCCAAAATTGGAGCTTTAAAACATGGTATGAACATTCATCAAAGCATAATAGAAATTAAGTTTGTTGTTATTGAAAGGCTTTAGAAACTTTCAAGCAAATGCAATTTCAATTTCAACAAACTTAATTTCAAATCAACTGTAAATTTTAACCATTTCATTCCATTTAGGGTTTAAATTTTTTTCCAAATAAATTCAATTTGAAACGCAATTTCAATCACCAACCTATTGCTCACTATGGCTCGGTCAAGAGGTTGATGAACTTAGAAATGTGGTGCACATTTTTCCCCTGGGTTTGCCGCCTTTGTTGTTCACGTTCGCCGCTTTACAAACAGTCATGTGACAGTGACTTATTTTTTTTCATTTTCCCTAATTCAAGGGGTTCGGTCAAACCCAAGTTCGACCGAACCCTATAAATATGTTTATTTTATTGGGCCATTGAGTGGTTCGGTTGAACAATGGGTTCGACTGAACTTGTAGGTTTGGTCGAACATATAATAGTGTTTGAACAAACCTATAAGTTCAGTTGAACCCATTGATATGGTGAAAACAAAAATAAATGAGAATTCCTTCCTCAAAATAGTATAAGCCTGTGCCGCTTTGCTGTAGTTTTATTTTATTTATTTTATCTAGCTTCTCACTTCCTATCATTATACTACTTTATATATATTATAACAAACAATGGATTCCACAAGGTCTTCTAACTTCCCTCCATGCGAAAACAAAGCATTCTTGAAGGTGAGTGGGTAATCATTTTGCAGGCTAGAAACCATACCATTGAACAAGCACTTTACTTCCTCTGAGGTAACTTCTACAAAAACAATGCGAAGAGGTGAGTGGAGGAGAAAGCGATGGATAGGGAGGAGGATTACACACATTGGAGCCCAGGGAAAGTATGCTAAACTTGCACAAAACAATTGAAACTTTGGAGCTACTTCACATAGGAGATAAAATTCAGAGTTGCTACTCCTATGTGAAGTAGCTCCAAAGTGTCACCGAAGTAACCAATGTTGACAGATCTACTGATAAATATAGTGATACCATTAGGATGATCTACTAATGTGAACATTAGACATATTAGGACTAAGAAATTGTTGGATGGGTACAACTTTGAATCTTTCTCATATAGAAAAATGCCCCCATTACATCTCATTTTCCATACATCTTTGTGAAATACAACTTTAGCTTTTTGTCTTCAAGGGATTGTTTTTTAATTTTCTCTAAAAATAAACTCCTATTTTTCAAAATCTCATCCAAAAAATTGAATTTTGATTTGGAGGAATTTTTTTTAATTTGACTTTTGTTATTTGATGAATTTGTCACATTTTTGGTTCAATTTCCTGTTTGAATTTTAATATTGTGCAATTTCTTCAAAATATTTGAATTTTCCAGCTCAAAATACTTTGTGATGGATAAATTAGCTAATGAGTCTACTAGATGGTTTACCTCTTAGCATGATAGCTTGTTTAATAGTTGTTTCATTTGACCAAAGATGTAATTTAGTTTCCAATTCTTTGAGAATTTTTGAGTAATTATATTTATAACAACCAAATAATCTCACTCAATTTGTAAGTTTTGAATGTTCCTCTATGAGGTCAGCTTTAGTCTTAATATCAAAGCATTTAATTCCACTACATTGTTAGAATCATCTAAAATATTTTAGAATGATCTCTTAGAACAACAACTATCCTTGATTTACTTGGATTGCCTTTAGAGGCACCATAAAAACTTATTTTGATGAAATTTGACGAAGGGGGTAATCATTGCACCATGCTTCCATATTTTTTAATGTTTTTATAATGGTCCAACATCATTGGAGGGTGGGAGGTTGATGAACTAGACTATTTCTTTTCTAAATATCCTGTTATTTATTTCAATCCAGATTTTCCAAATTATCAAGATGGAGAGGCTTAAATCTCATATAAAGAGAGGGATAGGTTTGAAATAGTTAAAATATGGAGTTAAGCAAGGGACCAAATCATTTGAGTTATTTTGAAGCCAAAACTAATGTAAGAGATCGATTGAAGCTACACTTGAGAAGATCTAGATCTTCATAAGTTGATCCACAAATAATACAAAGGAAGAGTGGATTGATCCCCAATCTATCTAATCTCACGCTAGTTAAAATTATGTTATTTAGAGCTAGCCAAGAAAAAGATCCAACCTTTGGTAGACATGAAGGGCCCCAACATAGACACATTGGCTAGTTCCCTTGTTTCTCCACTTTTATTGAAGATGAATACCCTTCTTTAACTTGTATATACCTAATTTTGAAGTTGACCATATTAATATATCTTCTTTTTATGAAAATGAGTTTTTTCTCTTAAAAATATTGGCTTTGAATAAAGCTTTCAATTTTTGGACCTCCAGAAATGAAAATGGTCAACGAATTTCCATGAGGTTACCAGAGGGGAAGCAAATTGGTCTACCTTGAAATAGTCTTTAATTATAGTACCCCAATGTTTTTTTAAAAAAAATAATCCATCTAATACTAATCACTTAGTTGGTTGAGGGGCTTGTGGTCATTCTAGAAATCTTCCTTGAAAAGGGTTTTTCCTTCATTGTGGATCACCCAAGAGAGGTGGGGAAGAATAACCTACCTACAAGAGGCTAGTAAATTCCACATTCTTGATCCTTTTGGAAGATCAACCACTATGAAAATTATCTCTCTTTCTAAAGAATCTAAATATTTATGCCTCATATATTTTTCTCTACTTGGTTTTAAAATTTACATGGTGTCTCCATGCTAGTTTTTCTCCCAAGGCCATATTTTGAGCTTCTAGATTTTGTATCCGCACATCTTCCTCATTTTTTGGTTTACATCTTTTCCCATTAAAGAGATTTTTTTTTTGTGTGGATATTTATTGAACCAAAAGAACATTCTTAGTTAGTTTTGAATTTCTTTAGTAGCCCCTTTGGGAATTTTCAATATTGACATCATGTAGATTGGGATTGCATGAATGATTACCTTTGTCAGGTTGATCTTGTCTACTAGTGTTAACCATTTTTATTTCAAGGAAGAAATTATTTTGATAAAAGATGATAATACATTTTCCTCTAAATAGTTTTTGTTGCTACCTAAAAATAGAGGAATTCCTAGGTATTTGCATGGTAGAGATTCACTTGAATATCCCAACAAATTTGCACTACTATTTTTTACTTTCGGGGAAGCATTTAGAAAGAAGATTTTAGATTTGAATACATTGACAAGTTAACCCAATGCTAGACAATATAATGAAATGATTTGTTGAATATTATCTTATTCTAACTTAGCTTGGCCAAAGAGAAATTTATCATTTACAAACAAGGAATGAGTTATGGGTTCTAAAAAAGATATAATTTTGATGCCCTTGCACACAAGTTTTGAGAGTTTGCAACATAAATAGACCTACTCAAAGTTTCAACTATGACTATAAATAGGGATGGAGAGAGAGGATCCCCTTGTCTAACTCCTTGGGAAGAGAAAAAATCCACAAGGTTTTCCTTAACAAAAAAAATTACCCTCGAAATACATGAATACATTCATTTATACCAACTTTATAGAAGCTAAAATTCTCAAGGATAGCGAGTAAGAATTTCCAACAACCCAATCATATGATTTCATCATATATAGTTTAAGTAGCATTGAAGAAAGTTTCTCTTTCTAGATAAAGTGTAGAAACTCATGAGAGACCAATGCTCCTTTTGAAGTTTCCCTACTTGGGACAAAAAATCTTGTTCTTCAAAGATTAATGATGGAAAGAGAGGGGCAAATTGGAGGGAAATATATTTGGTGAATATTTCAACACATCCTTGCATCCACACACTCTTCTCAATAATTCATCTTTCATTTATACCATTCCCAAACTTAAAAACATCTTTCAAGGTCTGCTATGCACCTCAAATGTGTAAATTCAAATTAGGTCAACACAAAAAAATTATTATGGTGGAGAGGAATGAAGGTGAACCACATCACACCTTAACCTAGACCTAAATCCACATATACATGTCATGCCATGCTACTAAAAACACTGAAGCATAAAACTATGTTGACACCATTAAACATTTAAGTACACACTTCCTCAAATCCAAAGATGACTTGCATACCACACACAAAACTTAAACACAATCTAGAATATTTCATCAACACCCTAAAATCCTACAAGTCCTTCACAACATCATACACCTAAAGAACATATAATCAGTATGTACACCCAATTAACCTTCCACACATTGTAACTCATGAATCCAACCTTGCAGACCACCAAAACTCAAAAAAATCAAACTAATCCAGATTTGCAAGACCAAAAACCACACCGTAGAGAAATGTGGAGAGAAACCATTTCTCCCAAACAATAATACATCGCAATTCACACATTGGTGAACACTTCTTCTGAATGATCTAGAACTTGAAACTTTGGATATAGAAAACCTCTGAAAACCTCTGATCAACATATATGAACTACAAAAGCATATCTTCAATCATGAAGAAATATGGAGCAAAACACTCAACACTATTTTGCCACATTGTTTCCTCTTATATTCAAATTTTCTCAAAAGCACTTGGAAACCAAGCACCACAAACACCATCTCAATATCTGCAACACCTTCTCAGCATCTCAACCACATAAGAGGTTGAACATCCACAAACATATGCTCATCAAAGCAATGCTAGAGGTTGACATTAGTGACACTACTAATGACAACATAACACAACCAATCATTTAAGCATCTCCATAGGTTGACATCAATGTAACAACAAATATATGTTGAAATCAATGACAACACAAACTTCCAATAGATGGGGTGCAATGACACATTAAAAAAATAAGCAACTTTCCTTTTTTGAATTAAACCTCTATGATAGAATCCTAGCAAATTTTATGAAGTGATATATTTTTAAAGAAATAAGCTTATCTTAGCATTGAATGTCCTTGAATGTGTTTGGATGTCTTAATTAAAATGTAAGGAAACTAACAAATGTTGTGATTTGACTAGTCTAGTGATATTGAAATACAAATGTGACATGGAGCTATGTAAGAGTAATTCAATGAAATATTTATTCACATACATTGAAGGAGGCACTACCAATTATGATTAAATTCTAAAAAGTGTGCCTACAGAAAATGTAAATTGTTTTTCTATGACGAAAGAGTTACACTTTGGTGTATTAGTTGAGCAAGGAAAGATATTTTTCATTGCTTTTCCCCTAGTACCATTGATCTAGAGATGAATGGTTTTAAGCCATTACTTATAGGCACTATACATGACTAAATTTTGTTCTTTTAGGTAAATAAT
>VDFB02294274.1:0-34696 GCA_007258455.2 Sequoia sempervirens | reverse complement strand
ATCTGCGAAGGCCCAGGTGGGTCACGGGCCTGCCTCATGTAAGAAGAAAAGCGTGGAGGAGCCAGAACGAGAGGACTCCCCAAAAAAGCGTGCGGATGACCCAGGGGGGAAGAATATTCCGGTCCCTCCCCTTGTTATTCCTGTCGGTGACTGTCCAAAAGATAACCTCAAGGGTGCAGCTGGGTCTGGTGACATGATCGGTGGGCAACGTAAGAAGTGGGCCTCACTGTTTGGGGTTAAACCTAATGGTAAGTCTTTTTTTCCCCCTATGCACAACATCTCCAACCCTTCAGTTGGTAAATTTGCAATTTCTATTCCAGATGAGATTATTGATCATAATATCTCTATAATGGAAAACTCCCTCGTTGGCAAATTCATGGGCCAAAGGCCAAATATTGAGATTGTTAGGGATTTCGTCAGAGAAAAATGGAGAACAAATGGTAGTGTTTCTGTTGCGGCCATCCCAAAAGGGTTCTTTGCTTTTGAGTTCTCGAACTTGGATGATATTAAGGCTGTAAGATGCGGAGGACCATGGGTTATTGGGAAATCAACTCTCATACTTAAGAAATGGTCTTCAAACTTAGATCTATAGGATTCCATCTTTGAGAATGCTCCGGTTTGGGCTAGGCTTCATGGTCTTCCTCTGAAATATTGGAATGAGGATGTTTTTAGGGGGATAGCCAGCTCCTTTGGGGAGCTTTTATCGATTGACCCTATGACTGCTGTTAGAAGGAGACTGGTGTTTGCCAGAATATGTGTTGGTGTCTCTCAGGAAGCAGATCTTCCCTCCTCTGTGGAGATCCACTCGAAACTCGGCTCTTGGTCGCAAGCTATTGAGTTTGAGACCATCCCTTTTGCCTGCTTCAACTACAAAAAATCTGGTCATTGGGCGAAGCATTGCCCCCTTAAGGCTGTAAAAGAAATGGAAAAACCTAAAAGGGCCTCAAAAGTGGTATGGAAAAAGAAGCAGGAGGACAAATGTGTTACGGAGATAGTGGGAAAGATTGTTGAAACCCATGATAACCTCTCGGGCGAAGCTGGAAATGAAGGCTCCACCACCCAGGCCCCTGAAGCTCTTGCTTCTGAGATTAAGACTGGTCCTCAGGATAAAGGAGAAGGAATGGACTGCTTTGCTGGGATCTTGGCTCTAAGCAAGGCAGATGGCTCTCAATACAATATGTCTGATGAAGCTGGAAATGAAGGCTCTGCCATCCAGACCCCCCAAGTTTTGATTCCGGAGCTTATCACTGATTCTCAGGACAAAGAGGAAAGTGTGGAATGGGAAGCAGGGAAACTATCCCTTAGCAAGTCAGATGATTCTATTACATCAGAGATGAGCCCCATCTTCTGGGACCCTGAGACGCTAGGGCTAGATGATATTTCTTCTCAGGGTCTCTCTCTTAAGGTAGGCATTCCCCTGGTTGTGTCTCCAAGCAGGACAATTAACCCAGGTGCTAAAAACTGTTCGGATCTGGCTTCTTTTGATATTGTTAAAGACACTTATTCGGACCCTAGACAGGCAAGCATTCTTGAAAGAAGTAACTCCCTGCCTTCCGGGAATGGTCTCATCGATACCCTCCCCTGGGAACAGAAATTCCTTTCTGAAAAAGAATGGGAGTCCAGCAAAGAATCAGATAGTCAAGATGATACAGATAGAGAAGAGGTGCTTTCTAAGAAAAAGAAGAAAAAATCGAAGATCAAAATCAAAATCACCCCCTGTGGGATTTCAACAAGATCGAGAGCAAAAGCGGACTGTGGGGCAATTTTTGTGGCCAAAGGAAGAAGACCCAAAAATTTGATAAGAGAGCACCATAGCTTTCAAGATATTGTGGATGGTTTCCAAAAAACCATCCCAGAACTCCTTCTCTCTCCTAAATTCCCATGAAGTTATTATCCTGGAATATTAGGGGACTAAATAATCCCCACAAGCAGGATATTTTACACAATTTTGCTCGGGACCAAAATCCTGATATTCTCCTCATTCAGGAAACCAAAATGTTAAGTGAAAAGGTTGAAAAGATTTCTTTGTTCCAGCACTGTTCCATTCAGGGCAGTGATTCTGTTGGGGCATCTGGTGGGGTTGCGACTTTTTGGAACTATATGGTCATAAGAGGTGATCCTCTTTTTTCTCGTCCTAACCATGTGGCCACTAGATTTACTCATATTAGAGACAATTTCAGGTTGATCCAGTCTAATATTTATGCTCTGAACTGTAAAAAAAGCTCGGAAGGTTTTTTGGAAAGAGCTAGCGGCTTTCTGGAATATCTTTCAAAATGACCCCTGGGTCGTCATGGGAGATTTTAACTCACCTCTCCTTCAGGGTGAGAAGTTTGGTGGGTCTCAGATTAATGAAGAAAGCAAAGAAGATATCTTGGATTTCATCAACAGTCATGCCTTGGTCGACCTGGACTTGCAAGGGAGCTCTTACACTTGGTCGAATAGAAGAATTATGTCAGATTTGATCCAGGTGAGACTTGACAGAACCCTTGTTTCTGATATTTGGTTTTTAAATTATTGTTACTCTTTGAAAACCCTCCCTAGGATAGGTTCTGACCACTTCCCTATTAGTTTCGTTGCTGACCCCTTAAAGATTAAGAGGAATACTCCCTTTCGCTTTGAGAAGATGTGGCTTTCCCATCCTCTCCTCCGAGAGGAAATAAGGAAATGGTGGAATATTAAAATTAAGGGTACTGCCTTATTTAGAATCGCCAAAAAACTAAGAGAAGTTAAAATGAATCTCAGAAAGTGGAAAAAAGAGTCTTTTGGCAATATCTTTCAAATCAAATCTGATCTTCAGTTTAGGCTGTCTGAAATCCAAAACAAAATTCAGAAGGAAGGCTATGTGAATGAAACTAAGGAAAAGGAAAATGAGATTCTCTCAAAACTTCATGAGATAATTACTAGAGAAGAGGAATTTTGGAGACAAAGATCTAGAGCTCTCTGGCTAAAGGCTGGAGACAAAAATACCAGATACTTTCATATTTCAGCTTCTAAACATAGGGCAGCTAACAAAATTTCTAAGATTGTGGTTGATGGTAGAACTTATGAGGAGGAAGAGGATATTAGAAGAGAAGCTGTCCTATTCTTCAAGAATCTCCTATCTGAGAAAGAGGATATTAACTTAGAAGATCAAAATCAGCTGCTGGAGGCTATCCCTAGGATTGTTAATTCTAGAGACAATGAAATGTTAACAGCAATACCCACCAATGAGGAAATTAAAAAAGCTATTTTCTCTTTTGAAGGAAGCAAAGCGTCTGGTCCTGATGGCTTCCCCTTACTTTTCTTCCATTAGTTCTGGGACATTGTAAGGGATGATGTTGAGAAGGCGATGAAAGAGTTCTTCCATTCTAGAAATCTGCTGAAGGAGTTAAATGCCACTTTCTTGGTCCTTATCCCCAAAAAACCTGGAGTGCAGGATTTTGAAGGTTTTAGACCTATTAGCCTCTGTAATTCCTTCTATAAAATTATTTCGAAGGTGCTTACCTCTAGGCTGCTTCTTATTTTTCCCTCTATAATTGCCCCTTAACAGAATGGATTTGTGCCTAGAAGACAAATTCTTGACTCTATTGTCCATGCTCATGAGAATGTTCATTCTCTCTTGGTCTCTAAATCAGAAGGATTTCTTCTTAAGCTTGATATTTCGAAGACTTATGACAGGGTGGATTGGAATTTCCTGTTTAAGATCTTAAAATCCTATGGTTTCAATGAAAGGGTTTTGCAGCTCATCAAACAACTTATCACTTCTGCTTCTGTGGTGGTTCTTATTAATGGATCCCCTTCCACTTTCTTCCGGAGTTCTAGAGGGCTAAGACAGGGAGATCCCATTTATCCTATCCTTTTCACGATTATGGCTGAGGTGTTAGGCAGAAACATGAGTAAATTGGTTGCTCAAAGATCTATTATGGGTCTTAAACCGTCATCGAACAATCTGATATGCTCTCATCAACAGTTTGTGGATGACACTTTGCTTATGGGAAGGTCTGCTGTCTCGGAAGCTAAAGAGATGAAGAAACTGTTGGATACCTATGGCAGAGCTTCTGGTCAGGTGATAAATAAGCAAAAAAGTTTGCTGTATTTCTTTAACACACCTTTGCAAAGACAGAGAAAGATAGCTGGAATTCTTGGTTGCAAGATTGAGTCCCTTCCTGCTACTTATCTAGGTTTGCCCCTTTGTTGAAAACCTCCAAATACTTTTTGGATCTCTCTGGTTGATAGATTTGGGAAAAAAATCTCTGGCTG
Source organism: Sequoia sempervirens (assembly GCA_007258455.2). Taxonomy (NCBI): domain Eukaryota; kingdom Viridiplantae; phylum Streptophyta; class Pinopsida; order Cupressales; family Cupressaceae; genus Sequoia; species Sequoia sempervirens. Next base: position 30,457 of record VDFB02294274.1, on the reverse strand, counting down.
GAAAGGAGCTCGCCTAAGCCAAGCCGGAAAACTCCAGCTTCTTAAAGCTTCCTTGCAGAATCTCCCCATCTATGCTCTCAGTCTTTTTAAAATCCCTTCCAAATATGCTGAAACCATTGAGAAGATTCAAAAGAGATTCCTTTGGTCTGGAGTTGAAGAAAGAAAAAGAATGCCTCTTGTTGGATGGGATTTGGTTTGCAGATCCAAAAAGGATGGAGGCCTAGGGCTAAGAAAAATTAGACTGCTGAACAAGTCGCTCCTAGCTAAACAGATATGGAGACTTTTTTCTTCCTCTAGTGAATGGAGTGAAATAATTAAAAGCAAGTATCTACAGAATAACAATTCCCTCAAAGATCTTATTGAGAATCCCAATCTCCCGAAAGGATCAAATTGTTGGAACTACATGACTGAAGGGATAAAGGTGGTGAAACTGGGATTGAAATGGCAGGTTCGCAATAGAAACAAGGTTAGATTTTGGGATGATTGTTGGCTGCGTGATGAACCGTTGTCTCAGGATGGGAATCTCAGTAGATGGGTTGAGTTTTGTTAAGATACTTTTGGCCTTTTTGTTAAAGACTACTGGCGGGATGGTAAGTGGATCAATCTCCCCTTGATTAACCCTGTGATGGTCTCTGTTTACTCCTCCTTGAATGCCGTCAGACTTTGTTTAAATCAAGAGGATAGTCTTATCTAGAAGTATGAGCCTTTTGGGTGCTTTTCTGTCTCTTCTGCCTTTGCCCAGATTTCTCATGCTCTTAACCCTCCCCCTCTATGGTCGCAAGCCTGGATCAAGCATCTCTTATCTAAGGTTAACATTTTTTTTCTAGTCTTTGCTACAAAATAAAGTTCTTACTGTGGATAATCTTAGGAAAAGAGGATTTCTGATCCCCAATAGATACTACCTCTGTAAAAGCAATGCTGAATCAGTTAATCGCCTCTTTATCCATTGTCCTTTCTCTTCCTTGGTTTGGGACAAGCTTCTGAAATGCTGGCATTTTTCTTGGGTCCCTCCGGAGTCAGTTGAGGATTTTTTTACTCAATGGAAACCCCCCTCTTTCAACCCCTTTATTAAAAAATTGTGGGCCTTCTCGTTCCCCCATGTGACTTGGGGAATTTGGAAAGAGAGAAACAACTGGATCTTCAGGGATAAGAAGTCTTCAGAGGAAATTGTGTTTGAGAGAATTCTTAGGATGATCAAAGAAAACTTCTCTATTGTCCCCTTCAGGGAAGACAAGGTTGAGACTGTGGTTTGTTCTCCTTTTGACAGCCTGATTGCCAGGGAATGGAGAATTAATTGGGATATTTCCAATGCCCCTAATTCTACCAAAAAATCCAGGGACGGTGTTTGCTAGAGTTTTCCTATGGAAGGATGGGCCAAAGCTAACTTCGATGGTGCGGCCAAAGGAAACCCAGGAAAGGCTAGGTGTGGTGGGGTCTTAAGGGATTCGGCAAGTAACTTTATGGGAGCTGTTGCCACTCCTCTGGGGGTCCAAACCAATCACGTGGTGGAAGCGGCAAGGGCTTATTACATAATCAACATGGCTGCGGGAATTAATTGCAAAAATCTATGGCTCGAAGGTGACTCAAAAAATATAATTGATAGCCTTTGTGGTAGGTCCCAGCCAGCTTGGTCGATAAAAAATTGGATTGATGACGCCAAGGCCTTACTTAGTAAGTTCGACATAATAAGAATAACTCATGCTTACCGTGAAGCGAACGCGGTTGCGGATTTTTTTGCCAATGAGGGAGTTAAGAGTGATAAAATCCTCACGTGGCATAAAAAGACTGACCTCCACTTTGATGTCCAAGCTTTATTGGAGCTCGATGCGGTGAACGGAAAAAAAGGCAGCATCTTGTAATAATGAGGAAGGTACGAGTCATGAATAGCAAGATTAGAAGATATAATGGGGCCGAGAGGATCCGACTGATAAATTATTTACTTTGGCACGCTTTGTGGGTCCTGCGAAGCAAAGGAACTTTCTGGAATAAGTTTTCTGTCTATAATTGTATTCAAACTAATATCTCAAAAATGGGTAGGGAACCGAAGAGGGTTGAACCTACTAGCTTTGAGTCACACACCAAGAATGCCAAAGCTTGGAGTAAAATAAGAAAGGGTGGCTTACTTCCGTTCATTGAGAAACTCCATGGTCCTAAGGAGGAGATTACAGATTTCTTTGAGAAGAATTGGAACAATGGGGAGGTTCTCCTCTTTGGCAGGAAAGTTCAGATTGATGAAGCTTTGATTGCGGAGGTGACTGGCATTCCGATGGAAGAGCATAAATTCTTCAGAGATAGGAAATTCTCTAACGAAGCTGTGTTGAGGTTCCCCAAATCTGAAACGGAGAAGCAAAAACTTGTCAAGACGATGAATAGTTACTATGAAGTGGACACTATAAAAGCTTTATGGAGAAAAGTGTTAAGGGTTATCATGGAGTACATCACTCTCGACGGCTACTTCACTAGGGTTTATGGATATCACTTCGTGCTGCTTAATCACTTCCGACATAAGGTGCATGTCTCTATCCCCTTCTTCTTGCTCTGTTCCCTGAGAAATAGCTTTTCTGATCACAGTAGAAGCCCTAAAAGATACCCGATTCTTCACACGGGTCTTTTAAGGCTCATTTATGAGCACTTTCAGAATATGCCTGCCCTTCCAAACCCTATAGCCCCTTTGGAGCTTGATGAAGATGATACTGAGCCTAGCATTTTTGATACCAAAGCTTCCCCCGACTGTGTCAAGAGCTCTTCGCCTCCTCTGGCCGCTCCCCTCAACCTTCTGGCGCCTGCTCTGCTTCTGCCTCTGGCCGCACTAACCCTAATGCCAATTTGGCAGGCTCTAGCTCTCCGGTTAATAAGCTTGTTTCCTACCCCGACGACTCCCCTGTTGTTTCTACTAAGGTGGCCGAGGTTAATCTTGAGGACCCCCACGTTCCCCAGAATATTCAACAGGAGAACTTTACCCCCCTGAGAGGTGCGGAGTCGGTGATTTTTGGGGTCAATTCCGAATGTGAGCCCCCTTTTGACTTCGTTGGTAATGCCAAGAGTTTCTCTCGGGACCAGTTGAATTCTGCCAAATGGGTTTTTCATGAAATAAGTGAGCTGAAAACAAAAAATTTGTCTCTTCATAGCAAGCTGGGAGAAATTGAAGCCAAAGTTGCAGGGTTTATTCAGCTTGAAACGGAGAAGAATTACAACGTGAAGGACACTACTCAAATGACAAAGACAATTGAAATGATATTGAAAATGAAAGGAACCATGAAAAAATTACGAAAGGTAAAACTATAGAATCATAGACATAACTTTGTTATCATCAAGTGCAATGTCGAAAAGACTAGAGAAAACCCGTAAGAGAGCTCTCGATTGTCGATCTGATCGAGAAAGACCAGGATGAGGAAGCAGGAATCTCTAAATGTACCAGATCAAGCAAGAAAAGGAAAGCCCTGACCACCCCAAATATGACTCAAATTTTTATGGAGGGGGTTCAAGAAATGGCAGACTTGGAAGAGGTTGGGGACGAGCTTCTAAATTCGATGAATTAGCTGTGGCCTGGCCCAGCTTTTTCTGGTTGCTAGCCATTTTTTGGTTTCTTTGAGGCTTTTTGTTGCTGCCTGCTTATGCTGGTTTATATCTTTCTAGCATTTTTTTTGTTTTTCAGACCTCTATTTTGGTCTTTTCCTGTAATGTTACTTCGTAGTTTCGAGTCCCTGTAAAACCCGTTTATCCCCATTTTATCAAAAACAATACTCATGTTTGTATTTTTTTGTGCCAAAATGTAGATTTAGCATCCACATTATGGTGCTAGAAGGAGGGCTCATGGATTTTTATTTTTTTTCACATCTGCTATGCATTAGCTTACTTCTAAGTGTTTATTAGCATATAATTTATGAAAGTTTTTACAGCCTCTATAATAAATCTATTTTAGGCAGATTCAGCTTATATTTCTTTGAAGAATTCTTCAAACAAATTGCATGCATTATGTATGCTTTTCTTTCTAAAGGCTCTTACCTTCAGCAAAGTTATCTTAAATCTGTCTGGTATCTTTCATTGCTAGCATTCTAATGTAAGACAATAAGTTATTTGAAAATAGAAAACATATATGCTAAAAATACACTATGAATTGTATGTTCTTATTTTCTATCTTCTCTGTGTGGATGAGTATTTTTCCCATCCTCAAAGTGTAACTACATTAAGAATCTAAGTGACATTCTTATGTGACATTATGGCATCTGGTCTTTGCCGAATGTTAGAAAATTTTGAGCAAGCTCCTGTAAATGAGACTGTTTTAACTCTTGGATCTCTTTGTCTTTGTGAATGACAAATAGCTGTCAATTTTTTTTATATATATTTTGATGATATTTTTGTTTCATCCATGTGAAAATTTGTTAACATCTATTTCTATTTCATGAGACAAACTAGTTTTTGTAACACATAGTCACCAAAGGTCTCTTTTTCTTTGATCGATCTAAAATGGTAGAGACTCTCATGCTTTGTTTTTATCTGGCACGCAACTCAAACATCAAAAGCTATGATATTGTCTGATCCACTAATTTGTTCACATGTTTCTGGTAGGGAAGTGCGTTTTAGTAGATGGACAATAAAAATATGCTTCTCATTCATTGTTTGAGTCTAAGTATTGAATCTAGAAAATGCCCTATTACGTATTTATGCACAAAGATGTCTTATATCAAATAGTTTGTCTCTAAATCCAGTCGCCTAAGATCAGTTTCTCTAATGAACTGAATAGACCTGTAGCCTTTCCTTCCAACAAAAAATTCCTTAAGTCAGCGGAAATAACCTGGTTCAGTTCAACACGTTCTTTTGTTGCTAGTTCTTGCATCTTTGGTTTAGTGTAGTAGTCAGAATGTAAAAGTTTAGGCATCAGGGCTTCAATGTCTACACCGTGCTCATAAAGATTAGTAGCTTCACCAGCTCTATGGCCAGAGAATGATGTATAACCATTTCCTCTATGATTATGCTCCTCACTAGAACCATTTTGTCTGGAAGATGATTTTACATACTAGATACACTATCTCTCATACTAGTTTCCTATGCCTAAGGCGAATTGAAGGGCTCGACTTAGCGCAGGGATCACTTCCATATTCAGGCCTTGGCTAAGATTTGTAACAAACATGTGATCTATTTTTCTATTTGTCTTTCTATGTTAGGTATAAAAATTAAGGCTTCAGTGTGAAGCTCGAGAGTCATTAGAGCTCGAGCTTGTCCAATAACTAGACTGCGAGTCCAACGAATCTGTACTCCACACCTAAGGCTTTTCATTCAAAAGAAGTACACTTCTAACAATAAATGTACCAGCAGAGAGTCATAGGCTCTAGATGGGACTATTCGATTCCTCCAACAACGAACTGAGCAACAATGAGATAGCAATAAAATGTGGAGTTTTGCTAGTGGGCCTGCCACACAAAAGCAGCTATGGTAAAAGATGAGGAGGAGCCCAAATAGCTGCAATTTTAAATATCCTCAATGAGAGAATATAGTGTTTTGATATTTTATATTTCTGAGATCCTTAGGTGCACATCTCTCTCTCAAATAATTTTCATTCTCTTATTTAAGTTCATTGTTCCTATTTAGTGACTGGCTACGCAGGGTGGACAGGGTGGATGGGAATGGCTTTTGAATCCTGCTCATTGATTTTTTTTGGCAAAATCTTAAGATTATGCTTACTTACCTCATGATATTTTACAACCTATGAAGTTTTGTGTTGTTCATATTAACCTCTAGACGTGTGTATAGGTACGTCACTGTCAGTACCCCAACAGGATGTGAAAATTTAATGAATATGGCTTGACACTCTTCCAAATGCATTTGCTTGAAAGTTTTTAAACCCTTTATTCATTATCTTGTTCGTACACCTATGCATTTACATTAGCTTGAGAATTTTTAAAGTATTCTCAAACGTGTCTTTTTAAAAAAAATCAATAGTAAAAGCTATTCAGGTTGACTAAAAAGATTTTTGGAGGACTGGATAGTTATGATGGAGGATCTGAAGGACTACGAGAAAAGTTAAAGAAGTCAACTTGACACCTACAAATTGCATTAAATTTCCCTCGTTCATTGGCAGGTGTGAACCATTTGAAACTACATCATATGGTGTCTTTTCATGAACTAGATTCACAACTTTTACATGCCATTTTCTTTTAATTGAATACAACCCGCCACCTACTATGTTAGCACCAATCTGTTAGGCTTTACAATGACTTCCATGAAATCATTTCATAGAAAAAGTAACCTTGACAGTTCATTAATAGCATCAGATGATACTTTATCTTTGATGACATGAATAGGTCGAGTATATCATTGATCTTTATTATGATTGAGTAAGCAAAATGCATCCATTATCATGAATAAACTCAACTTTATATCTAACTGAAGAAATGATATCCCAAAACACAAACCAATGTAAAATCCTTTGAGTGATTTTAGATCATCAGATTGTGCAAATCCTATCATTAGTATTGTTCCTATCTTGTTAATATTGTTGTCTCTAACTCATTTATGGCTTTTTGCAGGTTCAGTCAAATGAGAATTAAGATGTCATCATGACAAAGAACCAAATTTTTTCTTATCTACATTTAATCACAACATAAATTGTTTTATTTTGGATGGCATTGATCTTTGTTATATGACCAAAAATTTTAGCTAAAGGCTTTAATATTGTGGAAAGACTATGGAAAGCATGATTCTTACTAATACTTCATTTATTAGTTCATAATCATTGATATTTTCAGTCAAAATCATTCCATTATTTAAAGATAATGTGCGCTAGGATATGGTAAAGGGCAGTTTTCTTCCAGCACATGCTACAAGGTAATACATGATTATCAAAGTAGGAGGACTCTTACATGTAAACTAACTATAATTTCCTTTACTCACACGTCATAGAGTTTGATACAAGGAGAAAATGTATTCTGCCTGGAAATGTTTCGATCTCAAGAAAATATTAATATTTATTCCGCGTGATGGGGAAAGCAGGGAAAAAAATGGCTGAGATTACTTAAAATGGCTTGCAAAGGAGTTGAAAGGAAAATTTCCACATCAAATCGCACCAAATCCCCATAGATCAAGAGTTTTCATATTTGAATAGGATTAATCTCTTTTATTTCTTTTCGTTGCATTTCTTCCTTTCATTTCCTATTTTGAATCATGTTAATGGAATTTTTGGGGAATCTCTATTCTAACTTGCATTTGATCTTATTAATGTGTTCATTTGTTGTGTTCTTGCAGGTATAGGATATTGGTTCATATTTTGGCACTAGAAGGAGGCAAAACTAGAAGATCAAATCACATTTTTTGAGAAAAATATGTTCTTTTTTGTGTTTTTATAGGTCTACAGAAAACTATGCCGCTCACAGTCCAGCAGGGCCATATAGAACCGCTCACAGTCCAGTGGGGCTATACAAAACCTCTCCAAACTACAAACTACACCGTTGGATACAAACTGCACCACTCCAAACTTCAAACTACACTATTGGCACTCCAGCATTGCCATATAGAGCCGCTACAAACTCAAAATAGAGCCGCCATTCCAAGCAGAGCCGTTGGACTTCTTTTTTGTTTTCCATTCAAACTTAAAATGGTCGTATCTTGGTCATTTTTTGATCTTTAAATTCAATTTTTTTTTTTTTGAAATGGGGTAGAATTTCATAAGATATCTAATGGTTTAGGTTATTATCATCTTTTATAGAGTTAAAATTTTCAAATTTTCACTTAATGTCAAATCACAATGAAACTTGGTCTAGATTTTAGGGTTTTTATGCTTAATCACTTTTCTAACCCTCATATCTTCTTGTTTCTTGATGTCAAAAAAAATTTGGAGCTTGTATTGTAGGTTTTGAAGGATCATGGAACATGAAATTCAAACAAAAATCATTATCACATCATTGTATCAAGTGTTTTTGAACACTTTGGGGAGCAATTATAATCCCACTTCTAAGGATTTTATCCCTTCAAGATCTTAAGACTCAATAAATTTCAACTTGGATTTAAAACGAACAAGAAAAAAGGTTAAAAATAACTTTAGGAAAACCTACTAGATTTTGTTTAAGGTTAACAATTGAACGAACAACTCTCATTTTCCTTTGGTGTACTAAAAAGAAGTCATTGTTGCTTCGTGGATCTTAAAATGAACATGTGTTACTTTTTTTTGTGATTTCTTACTCAAAATAACATCATTAAAAAGACGTATGCGCTTCTCTCATGCCTCATGATGATCTTGAGAATCAAAAATATTTTTGGTGGTCTTAGGTTGGGATAGAGTAATTACCTCCACACTTCATTTTGGGATTAAAATTGAGCAAATCTTTGCGAGTGTGAGCGGAACATAGTGCGTGTATTCTCCCTTTGTTTCTAAACAAAGGTTGATCAAACTACAAATATGTTTGTTTTCTTTTGTTTATCTTAGAGGGCCTTCCTTGGGAAAAAAGTACTCACGTAAGGGAATGACTCAACCGGTAACACTCTAAACCCAAGAGTATTTCCAGCCGGGATATAAATGTGGATATTGGAATAAATGCTAGTATCACACGGTTGGCTCTGACGAGAAGGGAAGTAGTGGTCTCTCACCTCAATGGGTCAACTCCTATGAATGGAAAGTCTGAATTAAAACCCTTGTTTAGAAAAGGAAAAATTCCTTGATCTACTTGTTGGTGCAAGAACGGTCATTCTGAAGCTGTCCCACATTTTCACGACTCTTAGTAGAGATGAAAAGCATGCCATGGGAGTTTCATGGGTGTTGATGCCTGGATGCCCCATATAAGTGAGTGTCATGGAGGGGATCTAGTGGGGTCAAGCATCTAATCATTCACTAAGAGTAGGTGTAGCTGGACTTGTCCAAGTGGGAACTCAACAAGTAAATTCTTTGATATCCATAGGGTTGTTCATGTTCTTGGTATCAAAACACTTGCTTGTTCAAAAACATTGGGAAACACACTTTCAACAAGAAAATCAAAATTTCAAACCCCTTAGTTAGAGCAAATACCTTTAACAAAACCCAAGAACTATTGCTTACCTTGGGGATTATGTCCTTAGAGGTTTCTAAGTAATTGGGTTTACATATTAATTTTCTTCTACCAAGGTAAACATTACGTAACCATTTCCTTGATTTCCTTGAATTCCACATAACACTTTGTGGGATGAAAAGAAGTTAGTACATTGGACATTTAGTTTGAAATCGAATCAAGAAAGTGTTTGTGGTAAAATCAATTCACTAATCAAGATGAAATCAATTGAACCCCACACATGTGCTTGTTTATCTTTTGTCTTATGGTCTTTTGAGTAAACATTGATCTTTTGGTTTGAAGGGAAACACATGTTCTTTACAACCTTCGCCTTGTAAACAAGTCTTTCTTAGGATCATTTAGGATCAAAATAAAACACTTCATCTATTTCAAACATTTATCATCCCATTCCCCAAGCAACTTTAGAGCTTTGGAAACATCATTATCTAGACTTTGGTACATACTTAAACCAAATCAAAATCATTTGTTTAGTTAGGTGTGTTTGGATGAATCCTTCCTCTCGCACTTAGTTAGATTATCACCTCTTTTGAACAAGTTCATTCTAAGATCACATCCAACATCTTAGGGTTTACAAGTTCATTATCTAATCAAAACCAATCAAAATCAAATCCTAAAGTCTAGCATTGATCCAAAGTTCCTAAGAAAATCAACACCCATATCATTCACCCCTTTCATCCTTCATCTCATCATTGGTCCTAAACACCTTAGAGGTCACTTTTACAACAAGATCAAAACACAAGAGGAACATGGAATATAAACTTGCTCCATACATCATGAGTAAAACAATTCAACCAAACTATCAAAGCCTTACAATGCCAATTGATTTTCAAAACTCACATTTATACAATCCATACATAGGATCATTATCTCCTACAAACCTCAATGGCACAACAAATGTGAGTATAGCCAATCTAAATCTTGGAACACCTTTTCCAATGGTGGTAATCCAAATCCAAAACTTACAAATCTATCAATCAAATACTGCATGGCTCAACAAAAAACAACATTATCACACCAAATCCATACATGATGAGAATATACCAAGTACAACTATACCAAACATTAACATTTCAACCACATTCTGGTAAACTTAAGGGTGAATACACCCATATGTCCCCTCACTTTTCATAATCCTGCTTTTCTTACAATTTCACTTCTCTCCCACCACTCCCACCCTTTCCATTAACATCTGTATCACCTCTTGGTTTGGGGCTACCTTCGCTACCACCGCTCATCCAAAACATCCCCCTAACAATCAATCAAGCCATCATACCAAATCCCAATACCAATACCAACAAGAAAATGTTGTTCAAAATCACATGTTAACAACTCCATGTATCAATCCAAGTCAACAATCACATGATCAAAACCTATCCATCAACGAACAAATGGAAGATGTTTCTATCTCATCTAAAGATCAAACCAACATACATCAAGAGTCACTTTTTGATCATGATAAGAATCCCTCAATAGTATCTGACAATAATCTATTTCAAGGAGTGCTAACATTGTTTGATCCTATAATCAACAATCCATCGACCAATGATCATGTTGAAAATATCTCTACATCACCCAATAAGTTAGAGGATATATCTCAAAAATTTATTCTAAAGCATGATCAACATCTCTCACCAAATTCTAGCAATGGTCCTTTCCAAGATATATTGAGATCCTTCAACCTCATGATTGTTGATATTGAAGGAATCTTCAACTCATCACTTGATCCAAATTCACTCAAATATCAAGAGGATATTGAGCCACTTGCTATGCCTAATGAAGATATCCAAGAACCATTTGTAAGCAATCCATCCTTTGAAATTGACCCATGCCAAGAACTTGACCTAAAGCATGTCAAATGCATTTCTGAAATCATTCAAGATCAAGAATTTGTATCTCCAAGCTACTACAATGATGTAATGGACACTCTCGTATCTATACATGATGATCACATCCACACAACACTTACTCCTCCATCTACCCATGAGATTCTTTTTGTGGATGGACATGTAGATGATCTTCATTCAGAACAAGATTCCTTTACTCCTGATATTATTACACAAAAGGAGCAACTTACTGATTCCTACAGTCAAACTGAGTTGTCAACATCAGGATCAGATACATCCCAAATTTACACTGAGGAAATCATGTATGAAGATATCCAACATTATCCACTTAGAGAAAAAGGTCTGACAGAACAAAACATTCTGGAGTTAGCAGAGTAGCAAATTGAAACAACATCATATATAGTGGTAATTTATCAGAAAATTCTTACTAAACAAGACATCTCAAAATAGTAAGAATCAAGGAACAAAGGTGCTACTACCACCATACTGGGGGAAACTATGTCTCAAGCAAACATTAACATAGGGAGCACGAAGAATCCTTATGATGAAACCAATGTTCATACTACAACTAGCCACATCATGAATCTTCATCCACCCATCACTCTATCCATGAATTGGGACCAACAAAAGAAATATTTGAATCAAAGCACAAAGGAAAGTTATCAAAGTAGAAGAAGCAAGGAAGTATAATCAACACCACAAGGTGATTCAGCATGAGCTTAAAATATTTCAAAACAACCAAAAAAAAATATAAAAATATAAAAATCCAAAAAAATTAGAAAAAGGATTGAAAACAGTAAAATAAAATTGTCCTCTAGTGAAAACAACTATGGTGGCACTTTGGACATGTAGCATGATGAAAACCTTGCAAACAGGTGTCATGTGTAGAATTGAGCATCTACATGCACTAGTTCAGGTGAAAGCATATGATCTCATCCATAGTAAATCCTGCATTCCATCCATCTCATCCATAATAAATCCAATATTCCATCCATCTCATCCATAATAAATCCATTCATCCATGAACCATTTATCCAATCCATTTGCATATATTTTCATCCATAGTTTGAGTTATCTTGATCTTGACAAAGTTTGGTGTACACTTTACACTTGCTTATGATAGACATCTTGACATGGGTCATTTTCATTGATCCTATCTTACCCAACATTATATGATCCATGAAGCATTATCCAAATGAGAATTCTTTATCCGAACACATTATCTTATCACAAGATAATCCATATCCCTCCATCCATACACCCATCCAAGAATCCACCCATGGCATTCCATACATTGCTAGACACTGGGGGAAAATACATAGATCTAATCTATCGGGAATAAATATTGATCCATATCACTACACCCATCCAAGCATCCACCCATGGCATTCCATACATTGCTAGACACTGGGGGAAAATATTTATATCTTTTTTCGGGAATAAATATTGATCTATATCCTCCCACTTATGTGGTGATCTGAACATTGGAAAACGTGAAATCAAATTGATCAAAGCATTTGTGAGAAAAAATCCAAATCACTAGCCCATGATATATTTTGATGAGAAGACATTCCTTATCAGGCTTCATCTTTCATTAAACATCAATCCAAACAATCAATATCAGTTGCATCTAACGTGTGCTTCAATGTTGCATCAAATCATCCAAAACAACTTTTTTTCCAAAATCAAGCTTCAAAATATTGATCAATCAAATCCAATCAATCACTCATCATCTCAGGATATCCATCAATCCTTGCAAATCCCAATCAATCATCATCAATCATCATCAATCCAGGATATCATCATAATCCATCAAAATCATGAAAATCTAAAATCTAAAAACCATCAAAAGCACTAGATCCAAACTACGTCATTCCGCTTAAACATAGGCAAGGCTAATCTTTGATCGCCCTAAGACCAAAATCTAAAATAATTCATAAATCTTGAAAAAGTCGACAAGATTTATAAATAAAAAAAAATAAATAATAATGTTCACGAAACAAAAAAAACATCCAAAATTTCCGTTCCATCCCTTTCCATCACACAATAATCTCATCCATAATAAAATAATCGTCACCTTCATCCTTTGGTAATACAAATAGAAACAAGTACAATAATCAAGCTCAAACATAAAATCAAAAGCAAACTTCAAACTTTTAAATGAAAAATCAAACTCTTGATCATTTTCAAACATGTCAATTGACTTTGTATCAATAGCTTATCAAACAACTCATTAACCCATCATCATCCTACACAATGCATTTCCTAGGATATATCATTTCAACAATGGGCATCATTTTGGATATCACTTTGGATTCATATCCTAAACAAAACACGTCCCCTTGGCTAACGGTATAAAGAACATTGACTTGTTTGTTTACTTGATCTTTTCTTTTGATTTATCTTATTGCACTCATTCCAATGACCTCTCGATGATGTCTAATCAAAATTATTTAGAGAGAAAGGAATGGGGCAATGATCATTATCTTTTATCTATTGTGCTTGTTGGACATTCTTGTAAAATAACCTCGGCGAATACTTGCTTTGTTAGGTGCATCCTAGCAAGGTTTCCATATGCCAGGTGTGAACAAGAATACTCCTATCTATTTGTCGAGTCAAAGTCCACCACACTAGGTGCAACACCATCCTGGTCGTCTATACCTTGATACATCGTATCTATGTGTGTTATCAAACAATAAGGTAATTGGCCCTTTGAAAATCCCAACTCTTGGCAAGCGAACATCATCATCATCCATCATCATCTCCAATAAGGTCTTCTTAGATCATGGACTTGTTGGATCCTCTCTTCCATCCATCTTATCTTCTATCTTTACTAACATTTCTACCCAAATTTGTGTAATATCTCAAAATATACATGAGGCTACCCATGGCCAATGACTATTTATACATCATCAAAATTTTCTACATCAAATATTTGATCTTTCTAAAGAATTATCTTTCATCTTCTAATCAGTAGAACCACTCCTTTCACATTTTATCATGATCTTGATTGAAAATTATCATTTCCACTCAATCTCTCGAGGGGGCAATATATCAGCGTAATTCTTCTCGCTAGGGCAATAGTGGGGCATCCAAAAAATCAAAGAATTTTTTACTTTTGATCATGGCAAGGTTATTCTTTGAACCAATGCAACAAGTATGTTGCTTCAAAGAGGGGAAAAATGTAGACATAGAAAATATACTGATTGATATGACACATCTAATCTTGATCTACTAACACTGGTCCATCCTGAATCATCCCCTTTTCTAAAAATTTAATCGAATAACATTTATTTGTTTAAATTCATCACATTTCATCAATTTTATCTTGTTAAGTCATTATCTCTCGTTAATTAAATAAACCATTTTATTTAATTAATTCCTAAATCTTTTTTTTAATTAAATAATTCATTTTATTTAATTAAATCTCTATAATTCCTATATTAAATTAAATAAATCAAACATTTATCTAATTTAATCAAACATCACCCCCTTTGGTTAAATAAATCAAAATATTTATTTAACTAGGTCTTAATCATTTTCATCTCTTTTTGATTTATTTCAACTGATAAATCTAAATCAATCACTTAATATCCTCTTAAATTGAACAAAACCTTATTAGTTTAATCTAATTACATGTCACATCCTCTAGCTTTTCCCACTTGCACAATAAATCAATTTATTTGATTTATTAAATTCTTCTATTTCATTCAAAAAGGCATCAAAGGATGGAATATTCTTCAAATTCAAAAAGTCCCTCCAAAAGGACTTGTCCCTTCCAACAAGGAATTCAATGCCTCTTACATGTCCTTGCCTTGAGCCAAGTGGCATTTAACTCTCTTCTTTCATCCCCCCCTAAACATGTCACTTCTTCAAATTCAAATTTCAAACTTACACATTGATCAAAATGTGCTCAACCTTCATCCTCTCACATGTTGACAAGTGGCATCATGTCATTGGTTTACCTTTTATCCCACATTCATCCTATCTTTCAATCTTCAACTCTTTCTTTCTATAATAGAGAGGTCATCCTTCATTTTCATCATCCACAACTTGAGTAAACTTACTATACTCAAATCCATAGCAACTTTCATCCAATTTCATCCAATCTTAGCTAGGTTATGCAAATTTTTATCTTGGAGCACATTGGAGGTCTTCATCAAGTGGATTAATCTTCATCATCAATCATCTTCATCACATAATTCGAGTTGGGAAAGGGCCATTTTTCACATCAAATTGGCACCAACTCCCTCAAGAGATTAAGAGTTTGCTTTGTCTTAGGATAGGATTTAATATCTTAAGCTTTAAGTTTGTTGTGTTCTTCATTTACTTCATTTTATCTTACATTCAAATGGATTTCTTGAGGAATCTCTATTCTAACTTGCATTTGATCTTATTAATTTTTTCATTTGTTATGTTCTTCCAGATATAGGATATTGGTTCACAGCTTCGTTGTCTACCATCATTCTATCTAATTCCCACTATCCATTTATTTGTCAATCTATTTTACATGACATCCATAATAATGCTTTGTTGTCATTTCCATAACTTGGAACAACTGATATTCTATGTATTTTCTACTTTCATATCTATCTGCCATAACACCTATCCCACAAAACCCCTAATAAATTGGTCTAATACCCAATTGGGGCCAAATACTTGACCTATGTCATCATTGGATCATACACTTCTTGTTGGAGGTTACTATATCAAAAAGACAAAAAATCAAATATTCCCCATAAAGCCAAAAAAATCATAAAACCTAAAAAATCCAAAAAACATCAAAACATGTCACAAACACAAAAACATCGAAATAACTTTCAAAAATCTAAAAAATAGTCAATCCAAGTCTATTCAATGTATGATGCCTCTACATGTATAATGTAGGCAAGGCCATCTGTCGATGAGTCATTGAGGCGCTAAGTCAGTCCTTTAGGGTTTGTCGAGTAAAATTCAAATCACGATTCAATCCTTTCATTAATAAATTAAGGTTAAGTCATTTAGACTATGAGGTCTCTACGTAAATATTACATGGATAAGGGCCATCACTGCAACACCGATGAGCAACCTCGAAGTGCCAACTAGGTTGGTCACATTCTTTAGGGTTCATCGATGCACGGTCATAATAAATCACAATTGTCACCCTTATGAACACAGTCATTCATTGAATGCATAAAACAAGTCAAATGTCAACAAATGCAAACAAGCCATTGAAAAAAATTGTCTTATCAGTTGCCAACACAAGTCAATTAGATCAAAATAGTCAGCAACTTGTTGATACCAGGAACCACTTCATTTTCCTCAGGTATATGGCATTAATTTTTTTTTCTTAATAGTCAATTACTTGTCTTCATAATAGGATGTGTCTTTCCTGCAAATCAAACATTATCATTATTTTGTTCATTATTCTTATATATGCTACACATGATACAACTTCAACCCAATATTCATTTCATAAATGTTTGGCTTTCAACATGCTTCTATACATTTCCATGATTTTCCTATTCTTCCTTTCAGCTACCTCATTTTGTTGAGGCATGTATCTAGTGGTAAAATATTTGTGAATCTCATTATCTTTGCAAAAATGTAAAAATTATTTTGACATATATTCACCTCCTCTATTAGTCCTCAACACTTTGATATAATAACCACTTTGTTTTTCAACAAGACTTAAATTCACAGAAGAAATCAAACACTTCACTCTTGTTCTTTAGAAAATAAACCCATATTTTCCTTGAATAATCATCAATAAAGGTTAGAAAATAAAAACTACCACCAATTGAGGTTATTTGCATAGGTCCACACAAATCTAAATGTATAATCTCCGAAGGGAATTTTGCTCTAGTTGACTTTCCTACTAGAAAAAATTCTCTATGCTGCTTTCCTAAGATACATAATTCACTTACTCTTTCAGGTTTTTCTATTAAAGGTAGTCTTTTGACCATGATTTTCCTATGAAGCAAATTTAGACCTCCAAAGTTAAGATGCCCAAATCTTAAGTGCCATAACAGTTTTAATCTTTTATCTCATGTTGAAAGATAGTTTGCATAATAGTTGTCGTTTCTTGTGCTTTTGCATAATCTATATTCAAATCTAGTTGAATCTTCAAAGGAAACATTTTATTACTTGTCATTTTGACCTTAGCAATGAGCTGATTACTTGGGTATTTTTCTAAAATTGTGTGCAATCCATTTTTTAAAGTTACTCTATATCATTTTTGAATAAATTGTCTTATTCTCATCAAATTATATTTTATACCAAGCACAAAATACACATTAGAAATATAATTTTGGTTCCCCTGTTTAGTTAGAATTTTTATATTTCATTTTCCTTTAATTGACACTTTGTTATCATTACCCAATGTAACATCAAATTTAACATTTTCATCTAAACTTGAAAGCATTTCTAGATTTCCTATCATATGGTTGCTACAACCTAAGTCTAAAAACCAAACATCTTTTTTGCTTGCTTGTGCAACATTACATGCCAATAACATTGTTCTCTTTTCTCATTTTTTGTCTTGACTTTCTTTTGTGAAATTTGCATTTTGTTTACCATAATCATATTGTTTCTTTCCACACTCACTTATGTAATGCCCAAAATTTTTACAATAGTGATATTGGACTTGACTCTTATCATACCTTTGTCCTTGTGACTGATTTTGAGTGGGGATTTGGCTTTAATTCTGACTGTTGACTCTTCCACTTGAGCTAGATGGGTTGCTTCTTCCACCTCTGTAAAAAAATATCTCTTCCTATAAAGTTTGATCTTCCTCTACCTCTTCCTTGGTTGATTGAAGCTTGTGACTTAAAAGAATGCTCCAGTGATGTATTTGTAGACCTGCACAACCTTTGCTCATGAAAAATGAGAGATGCATGGAGTTCATCAACTATATACTATGTGAAGTGCTTTGTTTCTTCTATAGTTATAGCAATTGTCTCAATTTTTTGGGTAAACTCCTTAAAATCTTTTCAACCACTCTTCTATCTTCAAGTGTCTCACCATGTGATCTAATTTAATTTACTAATCCAATAATTTGGGTGAAGAATGAATCTACCAATTCATTTTCCTTCATATATATAGTTTCAAAATCTATTCTCAGTATTTGTAACTTTGTGGTTTCAACTTTTTCCATACCTTGATATGTTGTTTGGAGTATGTCCCATGCTTGTCTGAACTTTGTTGTTGCTGCAATCCTTGGGAAAATTCTCTCATGCACTCCTTGTAGAATAAAGAAAAGAGATTTTAAATCTTTCCTATTGTGTTTCAATAAATCCTTCTCCACTTGAGTCAAATCATTATACGTTGTTGCATTAGTGGGCTCTAGAAATTCATTCTTTACTAGCTCCCATAAGTCTTGTGAGGAAAACTATGCCCTTATGGTGATTTCCCAGTAGTCATAATTTTTTCTATTAAACTATGAGATTTGTGGATTAGTCAAGCTTGTGCTTGTAGCCATCTCTACTATGAAAAACTAAACACTTTTACTGAACTCTTAGAAACAACCCTTTTACTAAAATGAACCAACTTTCATAAACCTGTTTTGATACCATGTGAAGGCTAGAGGTAGAGGATTCAAACAAAAATAGATCAACACAAATTTAAACAAAGAGCAAAGAGCAGAAATTTAAAGCTCACACAATAAATCCAGAAATTCTAATTTTATATTATATCATTCAAACTATATATATATATATATAAACAAAGTTGCAGCGCTTTTTCGCAATTTTCTTATGCAGAGCACACTACCACTTTTTGTTCTCTCATCTAAAATAAATAAAAAAACTTACATAAAACCCACAGTGAAAAACTTCACTAACAAGAAAAATAAATGTCATTAATTACATTAGCTATAATTCCCAGTTCACTTGAAGTGAAAAAATTTTAAATCCTGAAAACATTTAAAACCAGTTAAATATTGTACTTGAAACATTAATTTCCCAATAAAACAATTTTTTCCCAAATAAATTGAAATTATCTTCACCTATAGGCAGGCTAAAATATATCACATCTTGAATGGGTAAATACCGCTGGCGCCACACCAAGAAAAAACACCTGGGGACTGCAATTTTCCCGCACTACCACCTGGTAGAAATGAAAATCGTAGGAGCGGCGAGAAAAGGTGTCACAGGTTGAATTATTTCTAACATCCTCCAGAAGGTAATAGACTATTTTCTTCTGAAAAAAGATCTAAGAGTATGTTACCATACCAACTGGCCAGCCAAATTACAAAATACAAAGCTTCTAACAAGACACCACTGAACGAAATTTGTGTAGACAGTCATCCTGATTTAAAAAGCTTTGAAAACAATTTATTTCGTGTCAGAGAGTTATTTGAAATGTAATAAGAATCTGACATCTATTGGGTAGGGTATCAAGAGGATCGCATCACATATAATCTTCATAAACCTGTTTCATGTAACTGGGATTCATTGGAAATAACAATGTGTAATCCTTTCGGTTCTGTTTCAGTACGATGAGATTATACATAGGTTTGAGTAAAGATAATCAAAATTCTCTGCTAAAACACTTGTGTTTGTGGTGAGATGAACATTTATTGTAGGACATTTATATTTAGTATAAATATGCTCCTCTCATCTTATTCCTGTAGCAAGAGACCCTTCTAATCCACCATATTAAAAGGAGAAACGAGAACAATAAAAGATCATTTTTAGAATATGTTCATTTTAGAAACAATCAATATTCACAAATGAATTGTACTTTCCAAAATATTAACTTAAAATTATTTTTTCTATCGGCGTGATCCTTACACCTCCTTCTAGTGTAAGAGCTAGTATGTATCAGCATTTAATGCATATCTTTAGTTGAAGAGTGTCATTCACTAATTACATGCCTTTGGTCAGTGGCCCTTCTCTCTATTTATTTGCGCTCGTTGCTCTCATCTTATGTAGCTTGAGCAGTTTATATGTGTTTGTTGATGTGCTACATAGCCTGCAAAGCTTTCCCAATGCACCGTCGGACAATGGCTCGAAAGGAATTCTCAGGAACTGTATTTTCTTTCTCCTCCTTACTTTCCATATCTCCTCCTCCTCAGGTTAGTTCATCTTCTCCTCCTCCTTTACAGTATTTTTTTGTTCAAGAAGTATTGAGAAGATGCTGCTTTTACTTGAAGTATAAGTTACTGGTTCTGGTATGTGCACGAGTACAAGTTCAGGGTTCGTGAACAATACGATGACAGATTTTTTACATTTAATGTAGTGCTTTTGATATTTGATGTGCTATTTGGATTCTGTAGCAGATGGTGCTTGTCAGAATGATACCATGGTTTTTGATACTCAATCATTATATTTACTGATACCTTAAATAGTATTTTACATTTTCAGCCAAAAGCCTTGCCATTTTTTTAGGGGCATCCACACTTGTTATGTTCTAGAAAGTACTCTGAATTTCTTAAATTAGTTTAAAATAGTAAGGGCTAATTTTATGCCAGAAAAAAGGAAAAAATCCCTCAATATTTGGCAACATCCTTTAGATGTTCAAATATGTTCTATTAATTACATGGATGTTCTTCTCTTCTATTAAAAACTGGTTGAGGAGAGTTAAAAGAAATAAAGAGAAAAATTAAAAAAACATGTACTTTGGAGATCTTTGCATAAAAAGTTACAATATGTTCTGTAGTGGATAATTTTCTATCAAATCCAAAAGTGGTACAAAAGGAGAGTGAACAATATTTTCTTGAGCTCCATTAGTTGTGATAGTATTTGAAAACTTACATGCCATTTTTTATTTTAAAAGATCCATCTGAGACATTTGAAGTTAAAATAGTCAACAAAGCACTTGGCATTTCCCCAAAACCCTGATAAGTTATATCCTATTATTGGACGAAGATCATCCATCCTCATCCTCATCTGTAGAATTTTCTTCAGGATTACATGATATTAAAACACACTAGGGAAACAAATCTGATATAGAAGGAAGAAAAAATACACTGCAAAGGAGAATGTTCTTCATTGGTAAGAATCTCATCTCAATAAATACTAAAATAAATTCTCAATTCTCCATATGGAAATTATAAAGCTTAGCTTCCAAATACCCAATTATTCTAATCTTGAAACCCAAGAAGACAATGCTTGTAATCTTCAAAAATATAGTATGGTATAAATGTTATAATTAATAGGGTAAATATATTAAAACAAAAAAGGTAAACAATGTCTTTTAGGTCATAGAAAAGACAGCATGCCTCTTAGGCGTATGGGACCCCCTTGTGAGAACAATAGGAATTTTCAATTTAACTTCTATATACCTCAGATCTTAATTCCCGTATACAAACTTTATAAACTAAGCATTAAAATTTTTTCAGACTTTTAATTGTAGAAAACCCTATTGTATAGAAAAGTGATCATTTGAACAACTGAAAATCTCAACTGAGTGTTCGAAGAATTTAGCATCAACATGTTATGATATATTTTTAATGATAGCAACCTCCATAGTTTATTGTTGTAATCAAGTCACACACTTAAAATCAATTATATTTTTCATACTTCACAAATTCGATATCACAAATTTTAAAGCATGGTTTTAATTTCAGCAAATAGGAAATGCAATCCCTAACATGTAAAACTATTTGGCTATTGCATGCTTAAAATCAGGGATCCAAATTTATATCATATTGTTTTGGATAGAAATGAAGCGTGCTTACATTTGAAAAGACTATCACATCCACCACAGGGAGACTGTCATGCTCAACAATTGTATTATTCGTTATTCCTGAACTCCGATTGAAAAATCACAGACATTCAAGCGTACCTTGATGTCGGAAAAACTCAAAACTTCTTATGCCGGGCAAAGAATGAAAATATACCCTTGGCCGGAAGTGTATGGAAGGAGACAGACACAAATGGAGACATAAATATTTGCAACATTCTATTTCACTGAGAAAAAAGATTACAGTAATAAAAACTGTTTACATATAAAATATTAAGAGCTAAAGCTCTATACACTTAGCTGCTCCGTGTGGGATAGCTTCTGGCGCATGGGCGCAAGGCTTACTGACTTTCTTCTGCTGCAGCAAGATGCTCCTGAACTTCACTGTTCAGTTGCTCCTGAACATTCCTTCTATTCTCTGTTCTGCTGAACATTCCCTTCAGTTCTGTCTTCCAAAAAAACTATAGTCTGTCTCTTGCACAGAATAATATGCAATTAATTCTTACTTTTGGCTTTTCAGCCAATACACAAAAACTGGCGCTCAATTTGAACTCACCTAACAAAATAAATTGCTGCCAGAAAGTACTTACTGGACAGCAAGGAAGTCAAGCACGGCAGGGGGAAAGAGATCCAAATTGATTTCAAATGACAGTGCATTTAATGCACCTGTCATTGGCTGCTCAAGATTAAAAAAATCCAACACTCCCCCTTAATCTTGAGTCTTTCTGCTCTTCATCATTATTTGGAAACTTTCGGCGCAATATTTTCAGAGCAATTTCCAGAGCAAAGTTTCCGGTGCAAGAGTTCCTACTCTTCAACACTCTGTGAAACTTCCAGTGCAATATTTCCGGAGCAACTTCCAGAGCAAAGTTTCTGGCGCAAAAGTTCCTAATCTTCAACACTCTGTGAAACTTCCGGCGCAATATTTCCAGAGCAACTTTCAGAGCAAAGTTTCCGGCAAAAAAGTTCCTACTCTTCAACACTCTGCGAAACATCCGGTGCATCGCCATAAAAGTTTCGGAGCACCAGCGCAAAGTTTCTAGTGCAAACCTGTTTTCCTTTGATCTGCATTCTGGAACTGTCTGCTGAAGTTCCGGCGCACGTGCGCTTCTCTGTGTTTTTCAGAACTGAAGTTCTGGCGTATTCCTACACACCTAGCCTATATCTTAGGCGCTCAAAAGGTTCTTTTGACAAAGCCTTTGTAAAAATATCTGAGAGCTACTGCTCTGACCTGCAAAATGCCATTTTAATTTCATTATTCTCAACCAATTCTCTGATAAAATGATACTGATTTCAATATGTTTGCTTCTTCCATGAAACACAGGATTTTTGGTCAAGGCTATTGATGAAACATTGTCACAGAAAATTACTATTCCATCCTCTTGTTCTTCTCTCAAATCTGCTAAGATCCTTCTTAGCCACACAGCTTGGCATGCTGCTGCATTCGCTGCTATGTATTCTGCTTCGGCTATGGATAAAGCAACAATCGGTTTTTTCTTGGAAGCCCATGAAACTGCTCCTGAACCCAAGTGAAAAACATACCAGGATGTGCTCTTTCTATCATCCACATTTCCTGCCCAATCACTGTCACTGTACCCAACCAACTGAAACTCATTAGAGCCGGTATACATTATGCCATAGTTTTTTGTGCCATTGACATACCTGAGAATCCTTTTACCTACTTGCCAGTGTGTGTCCTTAGGTTGCTCCATGAACCTAGAAATCAGGCTTACCGCATACATTAAATCTGGTCTTGTAGCTGTCAAGTACATGAGGCTTCCAACCATGCTCTTATAGAGAGTTGGGTTAACATTATTGCTGCTGTCCTCTTTACTCAACTTCAGACCTGTAGCTGTTGGGGTTGGGGCTGCTTTGCTGTCCAACATCCTAAATCTTTTCAAGATTTGTTTGGCATAACTTGATTGTGAAATAAAGATGCCATTATCCAATTGTTGGACCTCTATGCCTAGAAAATATCTTAAGAGTCCTAAATCTGTCATTTCAAACTCTCTTTTCATGGCATCTTTAAAATCAGCAATGAGAAAATCATCATCCCCAAGTAAATACTAAATCATCTACATACAAGACAACAATTAAAACCTTACCATTTGCTGCCTTGATGTAAAGAGTGGGCTCACCATCACTTTTGCTAAAGCCATTGCTCATCAAGTATGAGTCAATCCTGCTGTACCATGCCCGTGGAGCTTGTTTCAGCCCATAAAGAGCTTTCTTCAACCTATATACCTTGTGTTCTTTAACTGGAACTTCATATCCAAAGGGCTGCTCCACATATACCTCTTCTTTTAAGACTCCATTGAGAAAGGCGGACTTCACATCCATTTGATAAACCTTCCACATGTGTTGGGCTGCAATTGCAATGACTGCCCGCACGGTCTCCATCCTTGCAACAGGGGAAAAAGTCTCATCATAATCTCTCCCAAACTGCTGTTTGTACCCCTTGACAACTAATCTTGCCTTATGCCTTTCTATTCTTCCTTCGGCATTACATTTGGTCTTGTAGACCCATTTGACACCAATAACTGATTTCCCTTTGGGTAAATCAGTGAGCTCCCATGTCTTGTTTCTTTCTATTGCATCTATCTCCTCATCCATGGCTTCACACCATTTCTGTTCTTTTACAGCCTCCTCAAAATAAATAGGATCACTATGAGAAAATAATGCAAAATTTACACTCTCATTAAAAGCTTCATCATACCTTTCACCTTGGTAGATCTCCCTTAGACTCTTAGTCTTTCTTGGCACTAGGGAGGCGAGAGTGGGGTCTGAATTTCCGGAGCTACTTGGCTGCTGGCCTGATGAAGAAGTCTGCTGCTGTAGGTTTCCAGAGCAACTTTCCTGTTGAAAGTTTCCGGCGCATCTTCCTTGCTGGAAGTTTCCGGAGCATCTTTCCTGTTGAAAGTTTCCGGAGCATCTTCCCTGCTGGAAGTTTCCGGAGCATCTTCTCTGCTGAGAATTTCTGGAGCTACTGCTGCTATTTTCTGAACTGTCAGCTTCCTGTAGGTTTCTGGCGCATCTGCGCTTTGGAGCTTCTTCATCCTTAAGGGGTATGGAGACAGAAATATCAGTATTGCTGTCAACTTTTCCATCCCACGACTCACTTTCTAGGAACTCCACGTCCCTACTGATGATTATCTTCTTGGTGACCGGATTATATAGCCGATAGGCTTTGGACTCTGTAGAGTAGCCCGTGAAAATACACTTTTCACCCTTGTCATCCAATTTCTGCCTATTTTCTTTAGGCACGTGTGCATAGGCTACACACCCAAACACTTTCAAATGCTCAACTGACCATTTTTGTTTTGTCCATGCCTCTTGAGGGATTTTATCACGGACTGCCTTTGTTGGACTCCTATTTATCAGATAAACAGCTGTTGCTACAGCCTCTCCCCAATATCCAATAGGGAGTCCCTTTGCTTTCATCATGCTCCTTGCCATCTCCACAATGGTCCTATTTTTTCTTTCAGCCACTCC
The DNA here is from genome assembly GCA_007258455.2 of Sequoia sempervirens. Classification (NCBI taxonomy): domain Eukaryota; kingdom Viridiplantae; phylum Streptophyta; class Pinopsida; order Cupressales; family Cupressaceae; genus Sequoia; species Sequoia sempervirens. The sequence goes on along the minus strand of VDFB02294274.1, from coordinate 5,421 downwards.
ATTTTGCTGCGGAGTATAACTGGCTGTGAGCTCCTTCTTGATGCCATTTTTCCTGCAGAAATTTACAAATTGATTGGAGGTATACTCCCCTCCACGATCTGACCTTAGGACCTTAATAAAGTGTCCACTCTCCTTTTCAGCCTGGGCCTTAAATAACAAAAACTTATCAAATGCTTCAGACTTATGCTGCAAAAAATAGACCCATGTCCTACGGCTGTAATCATCTATAAAGGTCATAAAAAATCTGCTTTTGCCAAAAGACAGATTTTTCATAGGGCCTACCAAGTCAGTATGCACCAACTCCAATGGTGCTCTAGCCCTTGTAGAGTTGCCTGAATTAAAAGGCTGCCTATGTTGCTTGCCCAAAATGCAAGCTTCACATCTAACATTAGGCTCTACGATTTTTGGCAAACCATCTATCATATTTTTCTTGGACAAAAGACTCAAACCAGAGTAACCTAAGTGTCCATACCTGAGGTGCCATAGCTTGGAGATATCTTGAATGGATGCTTTGAAGGCTGATTGCTGTAGGCCTTTTGACTGTGCTGAGATTTGCATCTTGAGAGGAAACATTCGGTTTTGTGTCATTTGAACCACTGCCATAACTCTTTTGCTTCCATCTTTATCATAGATGATGCATTCCCCTTTCTCCATCAGCACTCTATACCCATTTTGGACCATCTGTCCAATGCTCCAGAGGTTATGTTTCAAACCTGGGGCATAGAAGACATCATATATTTGTCTTTCATCACCATGCTTGGTTTGTAGGCATACCATGCCTTTTCCCATGACTGGAACCATCTCATTGTTCCCCATTTTTATTTCAGACTTCACGCTGCTATCAATGGAGGCAAACAAGTCTTTGTTACCACTCATGTGGTTGCTGTAGCCACTGTCCAAGTACCAAACTTCAGCGCTGCTATGTTCTGCAAGGTTACAAGCAATGAACACTTGTGACTGTCTTTCATTTCCAGCCACATTTGAGTCAACAACATGTGCATTCTGACTCCCTTGGTCACATTTTTGCCTGCAATCACTTGCATAGTGACCATACCTTTGACAGTTGTAGCACTGCACATTTCTTTTATCTTTTTTCAGATAAGAACTGCTATTTTTTTTCCTCCTTGGGAGCTGGTCGCCCCCTCATGACTGCTTGCTCGGGCTGAGCTTTCATCACCATCATTTCCACGTCTAGAGTTTCCTCTACCACGTCTGGAACCTTTTCTACCTCTCCCCCTTCCTCTTGCATTCGACTGAGCATTGAAAGCTTGCTCTTGGGAGGAGGTTACAGACCTATTTAGGCGCTGCTCATGGGTTTGCAAAGAGCCCATTAGCTCATCAACTGACAAAGTTGTGAGATCTTTTGCCTCTTCAATGGCAATCACCACCGGATCAAACTTTGTGGGAAGGCTTCTCAATATCTTCTCCACAATCTTCTGTTCTTCCAAGGTTTCACCACTTATCCTCAGCTGGTTAATCAAAGTGGCTGCCTTTGTGTGAAAATCTATAATGGACTCGCTGTCCTTCATCTGCATGGTCTCAAACTCTCTCTGTTGCAGCTGGAGTTTGACTGATCTAACTTTTTCAGATCATTTACAAGTGGTTTGAAGTGTTTCCCACGCTTCTTTTGCATAGCTAGCTGCTGCTATTCGAGGAAAAATAGCCTCTGTCAAGGCTGCCTCAATCAGACTGAGGGCTTTTGCATCATTCTTCCGTGTCTCCTTCAGCTGGTTCTTTTGAGCATTGCTCAAAGCTGTAAATGTAGTCGGGTCAACAACATCTGTGAACCCATTTACAACAAGTTCCCATAAATCATTTGCAATAAAGATTGTTTTCATTTTCTTTGCCCAAACATCGTAATTTCTACCATCAAAAATAGGTGGCTGCTGCCAACTCCTATTGTCTCCTCCAGCCATTTTGCTAAAATGGGGGAAACTAAAATACCCAGATAAGATCTAAGGCTTTCACAAATACCCAGAAACAAGATTCTGTTTCTGCACGCCTAGGACAAATCTAAGGCTTTAAAAACTGACTACCCAGTAAACCTATGGGCTTTGATACCATGCCAAAAAAAATCAAAAACTTCTTATGCCAGGCAAATAATGAAAACATGCACAGCGGAAGTGTAGGAAAGGCGAAAAAATAAGAGGAACATAAATATTTTTCAATATTCTATTTCAGCGAGAAAAATGATTATAGTAAGCCAAAACTGTTTGCATATAAAAATGTTGAGGCAAAAGCTCGTACAACTATACTATAGAAGCATTGCATTTTTTCCGATTACCTTTGGCTACTTATTTGTTGCTCGATGTGGGATAAACGTCGCCCGCGGTATGAGCTCAACCCGGTGACTTTTCTTCTCTTGCTGACAAAATGCTCACGAACTTCCTTTATTCGGTTCTCTGAACATTAATTTTTGTTCTTTGTGTGTTACGCTGAAGCATTTCCCTTCAGTTACGTCGAAAGGCTTATAGTGCGTCTCTTGCATAGAATAATATTCAATACACCTTTTTGGCTTTTCAGCCAATACCCAGAAACTGGTGCTCAAAATTTGAACTCACCTAGCAAAATAAATTACTGCCAGAAAGTACTTACTGGACAGTAAGAAAGTCAAGACACGGCAGGGGGGAAAGAAATCTGAATTGATTCATCTGACAGTGCATTTAATGCACCTGCCGTTGGCTGCTCAAGATTAAAAAATCCAACAATAGTTAGTCTGGATTTCAAACTTCTCTAACCGACATAGACATACATTAAATTAATTGAAATCAAGTCTCACCGTGTCTCATCACGAATAAATGAGAGATAGATGCAAAGCCCTCGAGGAAGCTTAGATTTCAAACATGATTTTATGGATTTGATATAAATTATTACTAACTCAATATTAGAATTGCTATTCAAATTTTTGGAACAGATATACTGAATTATAAGTTTGACAAAATAGCCATTGATGAACTTCACTTTATACATAAAAACGACCGCAAGATGTAGACAAGAAGCAGCATTACGCCATTAAACTTATGATAAAAGAGGAGGAAGATAATATTCATTACACAGGAAAGAGACCTAGAAGTAAACTTTAAACTAATATCATAAACAAAACCCTCGCAAGGATTAACAAAAGATAGCATAAAGCTTATGCTTCTATACATATCATCCTAGTCTAGAGAGAAGTGTAACAAAGACTGACAATGGAAGATAGTATAAGCACTGCAAGATATAAAATAAGTCTGTTGGCTTCAAAACTGTAGCTGCTCCTTCCTTTGGATTCCAAATCGCAGTCTCAGGGAATGAGTCTGTTGGCTTAAGACTGCTGCGGTTGAATGCGAGGCATACGCCCCAGAGCAATCCACGCATAATGAAAGGCTGCGCAGTCCAAAACATAGCAGCGCAAGCCGTCATTGTAGATGCCTTCCTTCCTATCTGAAAGCTAATGCTATAGCGTCATCATTGGTGTTCGATTTCCCATCAACGATAACCAGTGCACCGTTTGTATTACGTAAACACTACACTTTATTGCTTCATGATTATGAGCAGGTCTATTTCTTTCGGGTGCAGGGTCACATGATTTCCCCACCATAAAGTAGGTCATTTTTTTTGTCGCTTGATTCATTTGGGAAAAGTATTTAATATTCTCAACATTACTTTTCAGCTGCCAATCCACCTTTGGATGATGTCCAACAATGTGTACAAAGAAGAAAGAGGAGAGCTTCAACTGCCACCTCTGCAGGTTGTTTACTACTACTCACAAAATCATACTTATAATTGAACTTGGATTTTCAAATGTTACTTGTTAGTAAAGGTATAAGAAAAATTAAATGAACAACCTTCTCACCTTTTCAACATTGTCAAACAGTGAATTTGCAAATTGCAAATTTTAATTCATTTTGAATCCCTAAAATTATCAATGAAGTTTGGATCCAGATTGAAAAATACTTCTCACCTAGAAAACCCTAGCTGCATGTTTGTCAAGATGTTTCTTGACCTCGAAGCCCAAAATGTAGTAGTGAAACCTTTGTGATAGAAGTTGAAATGCTCAGATTGCATGATATACCCAAAAGTGGGTTCATTCAAATGCCTTCACTTCTACTAAGAGTCCAACATTTGTAGGCGCAGAAAAAGAAAATGCTCTATTTGGAAAACACGAGCATTTGAAAAGCAGATTTTTGCTTCTTTAGTTTTTAATGAGTTTGACTGAAGTGGAGAATATTTAGAAGGGAGACTTTGGTAAGCGCAATAAAAAAATCTGAGGAAAAGAGCCCGACAGATAAAAATGAAAGTTGTACGATTTTATAAAAATAGAGGATGATAAGGAGACTGGAGGAGCCACCGGGGTAAAGCAACACTACTCTGATACTGGGAACCTGGGAACAGTATTCTCAGAGAAAAGGAATTTCCCATGAATGATGATGTACCAATTTCCTTGTAGCTATTATGATGCCTTCAATGTCAGGCAGACCACTAGTGGAGTGGCTCCTCAATAGGGCGTTGATGCGTATGCTAAGTAGTACAGTTATCCTAAGAAGCATTTTACTTGTATTGTTTAATTTACCATATTTGACAGTTTTTAATCCACTTCTTTTAATGGCAATTTCTATTCCACATTTTTGAATATGATAAAAATCTCTTAGCAGTTTGCAAGGATAAATAGAAATGAAGGATTCCCAATTGCTGTCCACATTTGCATCCACTCCACCGGACAACATTCAGACGAGAGTGTAACATTGTGGTCTGTCTGCATGTTAACTGTGAAGGTGGGCAGAGGAGACAATAAATGTACTACAACAGAGAATGAAATTTATTGTCTCCTCAGAAGATTATAAGTGTTCGTATAATTTCCAGATCATGGGCAAACCTAGGTCGTGGGGTCACAGCTGCAGCTGCCAATAAGTAAGGATATCAAAGCCTGGTTTGAAGATCGTCAGATTTGAAGATTGTTATATCTTCACAGTTAAGAGGAGATTGCTAATCTCGATAAGTCGCATGTGTTGACGTCGAAGAAGAAATTGCAGTTAAAGAAAGGAGTTGATGACAAGAAGAAGATTAAGCCGAACTTGAGTAGGTTGGATCTCAGTCTTGAAGATCTTGAAGGAGATTGCTAGCAGAAAGTATTAATCATTGTCACACTCTAATCTAAAGCCATCCGAAAGATTTACGGAGAGTTGCTGCCATGCAAGTGAGGTGATCATTGTTCTTAAAGGTCAAATCATAGATGTTGCGAAGCCGCTAGACTGTCATTACTAGAGCCAAATTCGAGGCCCGCAGATTGCCAAAATTGAAGCTAATCGTGTTCGCAAGTTAGAAGGAGAAGTCAAGTCATAGAAATCATAAGTTACTGCCAGTCTATATGGCAAATAGCAAACGTATAAAGAGGCAGATCGCCATTTTTAATAAAAGTAAAGAGAAGCCGTCTTCAAAAAG
>VDFB02294273.1:0-27507 GCA_007258455.2 Sequoia sempervirens | reverse complement strand
TTTAAATTCATTCCAATAAATGAAATTGCAAACTGTAACAATAACACTTTGATTGATATTATTGGGGCTATGGTGCATGTAGGAAAGGTATCTACTATTCAAAGAAAGGATCAATCTAAAATGATTCGAAGAACTGTGAAACTTAATGATTTGTCATCCTCTTGCATTACGTTAATTTGTGGGGCCCAAATTGGGAAGCAAAGGGTTAAGAGTTGGAAATGTTGTGAATTCCTGGTTCGATTGTCATACTTGTTGTTAGAAATGGTCGTGTTGGATATATTTCAATGGATCTTTTATGAATGCATTCGAAATGACTGTTCTATACATAAATCTTGACATCCTAGAAGCAAAGGACTTGATACAATGAGGACATGTTGAGCCACCTGCCATTGAGCCCTCTCAGACAATGCCTTGAAAGGTTGCTTTGGCCAATGAAAAAGTCACTATTGGATATATCTTGGATCATTGTCTTGCCTTGCCAAAAATTTTGCAGGCTACTGTCAAGGTAACAATGAAATATATTAAAACTGATGCATTTTGTTACACTGCATGTCCCTTGTAGACCAATGGAAGAAAATGCAAGAAAAAGTGTGAAGAGTCTGCCAATAATATGTGGTACTACCTTAAATGCCAGACAACTGTTCCTGATTGTGACTTTCGGTATTTGTTGCAACTAAAGATGGAAGACCACACAGGTGAGATTTGGGCTACTTTTTTTGATGAGGCTACATCAAGCTTATTGCAGATGTCAACAAAAGAGCTTTGTATGTTGCAATATGAGTCTTTTTTTGTAGTGACTACCCAATTTGTGATCAATGGTGTCATCTACACTTCTTTTTTTTCACCATTCTTATTAAAACTTGGACCTATAATTCAAAAACAAGGCTTAAAACAACAATAGTCAAAGTTGCAAGAATTAACTTTGAATCTAAGTGCAAGCTATTGCTCTTGGATTTGTATGCAAAATCCTCTGCCAGGGAAGACTCTGCAGAGATAATAGTGGTACTGCCTTGAATGCCAGACAACTATGCTTAATTGTGACTTTGGATATTTGTTGTAGTTTGTGTTGACTGTACATCTATTTCCTTTTCCTTTTTTGGTATGCCTGTCACATTAGAAGACCTTTGCTTTATGATCTTGTTGCTTTGTTGCTTGTAGAACTGGTTATATATTAAGACAATGTACTGTAACTTATAATGTTTAAGAGAAAAAGATACACTTATTTTGTTTTGTATTTTTTATGTCACTTATAGTTTTGTTTCAATTTCAATGTATGTCCCTCATTTTATTTTATGTTGTTTGGTTATAAACTTATGTTGCCCTATTCAACACATGTATCAGTATTTACAGTTGTTCTTATGTATAGTTGTGGACATGGTTGTATGCATGTATACATCTATGTATGTATATACATAAACATATATGCATGCAATTGAATTTTTCTGAGTGCATACAACATCTTGATACAGGTGTGTGTAGATATATGTGTCTGTAACACATTTGTATGTGTATATGCATGCATATTTGAATGTTTATATGTATGTGTGTATATATGTATATGCATTTTCCACATGTATCTATGAGGTCATGTGTTTATCTATATATAGATAAGTCCAATTTTTAATATCGGTATATTTATTTGCTTCTTGTCTATTTCGATTGCCACATACTTTTATCTCTCCACAATTTTTGTTGGCTATAGTGTTGGCTCTGTTGAATCCATAGTTATTCCGCATTTGATTGTTGTATATGCTTAAAATACAAAATGTAATAAAAATTTTGTCATCTCATTTCTCTAGTTTTAATCTTCTTGTGTCGGTTGAGTGTAGAATATTCTCATATATGTGCTCTATAATCTTCTCATGATGCTTAAATGTGCTCTATATTTTTTGTCACATGTATTGATAAGTTTAGGTGTGGATATTTATGTATGTTGTTTGTATAAAGACTTGTCACAATGGTGGCTCACAATCTTGATAGCAGTTCAAATTATAGAACAATAGTCAACAATTCCTTATTGAAAATAACATAAACAGTTCAATTGCTTTGGTAACTTTAGAATGCTAAATATTATTGTGGCCATCAACACTATATGGAAACCATACATGAAACAATGTTTCCATGCCATCCTGTGCCAAGTGATGTTTATTTTCTTTGCTCTCGTGCTGATTTTTGTATTGACAATTCCACCTATGGATATATATGTGCATTGTCTACATATAACTTTAGATGAATATATATCTATATATATTTTTCTTTCTAAGCATATGTGTGGACTACTTTATTTCTTTGCAACCATTGACACTACATAGAAACCATAAATGAAATAATAGTTTTGAAGCTATTCAACAACAATCAACAATGTGTATATATGTGCATCTAACTTCATATATATATATATATATATTGGTGTAGATTTTGTTTTGTAGCTGCATATATATATGTATTGCATCTGTTGGATGCATATGTAGGAATTTGTTGCTTGGAAATATATAGACACAAAAAGTATGTGTTTCTTTTGTTGTGTTTCATTTTTCTTTTCTTGTGTGCAGATATGTATGTATGCAAAATTAGATGTAGAAAACATTCATATATACTCCTCCCCATGTTTATTATTTTGGGAAGATAGTTGTTATTTGATTCATCCTCAAAAAGGAATTCTTACAATAATAGGATTTATATTAAGCACAATAAGAAAAATTGGAAATTGGTTTCACCATTCATCATAGTGGTGGACAATGTATGTTCTTGCTCAGGGGTTTGGTGAGATCCTATGAGGCTCCATGACCCAATATGGTAGGGTAGAGAGAATGCCTTCTTTTGTTGTGTTTCATTTTACTTTCCCTATGTATAGATATGTATGTTTATGAAATTAGACATAGACAACATTCATCCATGTGTGAAGATATGTATGTGTAGACATGCAAAATTAACATTATGCATTCATCAATTAAATCAGGCTTCACGTGCATCCACTCATTCAGTTAATCAGGTTCACCTTCATCCATTCGGCAAATAAATCAAGTTTATTTATCAATCTCCTAAAGTCATTAGTTTAAATCAAATAAATCAACTTGATCCCATCACCCTCATTTTAATTAAATAAATCAAACCTTTTATTTAATTAAATCCAAATCATTTTCCATCCTTTTCTGATTTAAATAAATCAAATATTTAAGTCAAAGAGGTCAAACTCATCCTAATCATCATCCTAGCTAATTAATCTTGATCTAATGCTAATCTCACCCACTTGCATTCTCTAGATTTAGCCACTTGCACATATAAATCAATTTATTGATTTATTAAATCCAAGATTTTCCATCAACATGGCATTTATGGGGAATATTCCCTCAACTTTGAATTCAAAGGTAAGTTGATTTGTCCCTCCAACATTGCATTTTATTGCTCATTTTCTTGTCCCCCACTTACATTTACTTCCTCAAATTCTGAATCTCAATTCTCCTCTCAAATGGGTACATTTCTCTCTAATCTTGTACACCATTGCCTTATCACATGATGACAAGTGTCCTCAACTCATTGGCTTGATCTTTAGTCCCACATTGGTCCCTCTTCAACACTTAGCATTTTGAAAATCTTTAAATGAGAAGCTTCATCCTCAAGCAAATCCTCCACATCTTTATTCAAAGTCATTCTCTTAAACTGAGAATTGATTTTGTCCATTATCAATCCACAATCTTAACATTTCATCTCCAAGATCATGCAAGGTCACTCTCTTCATTTGAGAAATGATCTTGTCCATCATTATCATTAGATTATTTAAAGGGGTTTGGAAAGGGCTACTTTCCATATCAAAGTAGCACCAATCTCCCCATAAGATCAAGTGTTTGCTTCGTTTAAGAATGAGGAATTGTTATTTTCGATTGTATTTGCTCAAGTATTTCATCTTTTTCCCTTGTTTTCTAACAATGCAAATGGATTTTATGGGGAACTCATGTTTTAATCTTGCATTTTGATCTATTAGTGTGATTGTTCGTTTCTTCCATGCAAGTTTGAAAATGGGTTCACACTAGGCATGTTATCAAACATAAAGTAAGTGACCCTTTGAGGGTCCCAATCCTTGATAAGTAAATCATCATCATCAGCATCTATCATCATCATCATCTCTAATAAAGTCTCGTCAGATCATGGACTTGTTGGATCCTCTTGTCATCATCTCATTTCCATACTAACATCATCATCCCCAATGCATCCATCATGCATCCATCCTGCATCTAGAAAACAAGATAGTACATATCATTCATACATAATAGGAAACATCATCACGAATTGTACTTGCATCATCTTCAATATAGATCTATAGGTCTAGCACTTCAGATAACTCATCCATTGTAATCATGGTGACATCACACAATAATCTCATCCATCCCATCATTATCATTTAAGTTTGTTTAGGATAATATAGATTCTTTTATTCTTAAGATCTTGAAATCATCTCATCTGACTATCATTCATAACCATCCATTTTGAACCCTCTTTATCATGAGATCGCCTCCTCAAATCAATTCTCTCAATCTCATAGGGCAATGTACCAAAGGTACCTCTTTCCACTGCACTGCAAAATCGTAATTTCTTTCTTTTTTATCACCTAGTTATTCTTTGAACCTGCCAACAAGTACATTACTTCAAAGAGGGGTAAATGTGTAGATGCAAATTAACATTATGCATTCTCCATCAATTAAACCGCTTCAAGTGTGTGACCACCTATTCAGCTTAATCGCTCCACTTCATCCATTCAGAAAATAAATCAAGTTTATTTATCAATCTCCTAAAGTCATTAGTTTAAATCAAATAAATCAACTTGATCCCATCACCCTCATTTTTATTAAATAAATCAAGCCTTTTATTTAATTAAATCCAAAGTCATTTCCATCCTTTTCTAATTTAGATAAATCAATTATCTAAGTCAAAGAGGTCAAACTCATCCTAATAATCATCCTAGCTAATTAATCCCGATCTAATGCTAATCTCACCCACTCTGGCATCTCTTCTATATATTTAGCTACTCTGTACATATAAATCACCTGGCTGACGGACAAATCCAAGAGTTTCCATCAACATGCATTTATAGAATATTATTCCCTCAATTTGAATTCAAAGGCAAGTTGATTTGTCCTCTCCAACATTGCATTTATTGCTCATTTTCTTTGTCCCCACTTAGCATTTACCTTCAAATTTGGAATTCAAAATTCCTCTCATATGTAAGTACATTTCCCTAATCTTGGCAGCATCCATTTGCCTACTACATGATGATGCAAGTTTCTTTCATTAATTCAACTTTAGTTAGTCCCACATCGTCTCTCTTCAAGACACTTAGTACTTGAAAATCTTTAAATAGAGGAAGCTTCATCCTCAAGCAAATCCTCCATCTTTATTCAAAGTCATTCTTAAACTGAGAATTGATTTTGGGTCCACTTGTCCACAATCTTAACATTTCATCTCCAAGATCATGCAAGGTCACTCTCTTCATTTGAGAAATGATCTTGTCCATCATTATCATTAGCTTATCTAAAGGGGTTTGGAAAGGGCTACTTTCCATATCAAAGTAGCACCAATATCCCCATGAGATCAAGTGTTTGCTTCGTTTAAGAATGAGGAATTGTTATTTTCGATTGTATTTTCTCAAGTATTTCATCTTTTTCCCTTGTTTTCTAACAATGCAAATGGATTTTATGGGGAACTCATGTTTTAATCTTCCATTTTGATCTATTAGTGTGATTGTTCATTTCTTCCATGCAATTTTGAAAATGGGTTCACAATATGTATGTGAAATTAGATGCAAACAAGTGATATTACCATGCCAGCCTTTGCCAAGTGATGTTTATTTCCTTTGCTCTCGTGCTGATTTCTCTATTGAAAACTCCACCTATGGATATATATGTGTGTTGTCTACATATAAATTTAGATGCATATATATCTGTATAGATTTTTATTTGTAAGTGTATATGAGGATTGTTTCTTTTGTTGTGTTTCATTTTTCTTTTCTTCTGTGCAGATATGTATGTATGTGAAATTAGATATAGACAACACTCATATATACTCCTCCCCATGTTGGCTTTAAGATATTTTGTTATTTGATCATTCTCAAAAGGAATTTTTACAATAGGGTTTTATATTTGCCCATTAAGAAAACATTACCACTCACCTCATTCATCAGAAGTGGACAATGCATGTTCCTTCTTTATAGTTTCATATATATGCCCATGAGGCTCCAACATGGACCCAATGGTAGGTGAGAGTGTGTCTTCTTTTGGTGTACTATATTATTTTTCCATGGAAGTTATGTATGTCTTGAGTTTAGATTTTTACATAACATTCAGATGTGGCATTTATAGATGTATATAAAATGTACATTAAACACGGATCCCCATTTACTAGCATGATAATTCTATTCTGATTTATCCCACATACATAAATTCCCACATTCTTTTGTGTGTATATAGAGCAATGATCCCCATAATGCATTCAAGGTGAATGCCTATATATATGTGTTTTAAAACAAAATGACAATCGGATATATAGGTATCTAGTTGGATGCACCTTTATGCTATTATTTCTATTCTGGTCTCAAAAAGGAGTTTTTGAACCATAGCAGATATGTAATAAGAAAACATTAGTTCTCACACCACTGATCGTAAAGTGGAAGTCGGGCTGTTCTGCTCGGGTCTGTGGAGGAGCCCCACAGAGGCTCCAAGCAACCCACATGGTGAGGAGCAAGCCTTATTTTGTTGTGTTTCTTTTTATATTTCCTATGAGCAAATCTATATGTTTCTGAGATTAGATGTAGAAAACATTCATATGTATGATAGGTTATATATTAAGTGTAATATTAAACATTGATCTCAGCATTGATTATAGTGCTAGAAAATTTATGTTCTTGCTTGGGGGTTTGTTGGGAGCCCTCAAGGCTCCATGACACAATATTGTAGGGTGGATAGCAAGCCTTCTTTTAGTGTGTTCCTGATCCTGTTGCTTTGTTGCTTATAGAAGTGGCTATAAATTGAGACAACATGATGTATTTTTTAATCTTTCACCAAAAAAATTTACATGTGGACATGTATGTATGCGAAATTCCTTACAAAAAACATTCAAAGTGAAGAACCCAGTTCAAGTGAAATGCATCTATAGATTTGAGTTTGGAGCATATTCATGCTTACCTGAAATTCTATCAGTATCTAAACAAGATGTATCAAGAATTTCTTCACTTGAATTGGGTTCAACAAAAGAAATGTGAGCAACAACAAAGGCTTTTGTGAGTATTTCCTGTCCTACGAAATGCCAACTTTTAAACTTCTTATGCAATGAAACAGTGAAAACTCTCTGATCAGTCAACACTATAGACAACATTATTTTAGTTGTCCATCTTTAACAACTAATAAATTTCTAATTCTAGCCCATTGTAAAATAACAAAAACAAAGAGCTTCATTCATTAGGAAAACCAATAACATACATTTTTATGTGATTAGAGCAAAAAAACTGCCACTGACCATAATATTCTTGTATTGGATATATGTAGTTAGTTCTATAAAATAATTAAATCAAAATCTTTTGGGTTAATGGATAGGGGTCTTTTCATTTTCCAGACATTATCATGGTTTCATAGGTGGACAATGTATGTTCTTGCTCGAGAGTTTGGTGAGAGCCCATGAGGCTTCATGACCCAATATGGTAGGGTGGAGAGCAGGCCTTGTTTTGTCGTGTTTCATTTTATATTTCCTATGTGCAGATGTGTATGTTTTTGAGATTAGACGCAAACAACATTCATATGCTTGATACATTGTATATTAAGTGTAATATTAAACATTGATCTCAGTATTGATTATAGTGCTAGAAAATTTATGTTCTTTCTTAGGGGTTTTCTTGGAGACCTCAAGGCTCCATGACACAATATGGTAGGGTGGAGAGAAAGCATTGTTTTAGTGTGTTCTTGATCCTGTTTCTTTGCTGATTATAGAAGTGGTTATACATTAAGACAACATGCTCTATTTTTTAATCTTTTACCAAAAAATTTTATATGTGGACATGTATGTATGTGAAATTTCTTATAAACAACATTCATATACTTTTGCTTTCCTTGCTTTCTATCCATCACACCCATATGCACCTATGTTTAGAACTTATCCTCTTGGTTCTTGTTGTCCATCATGTTACTAAACAATTGTGATGTTTTGAGTTGGCTTATCCTCTTTAGCTATACCATTGTTCTTTAAGTTGGTCTTTGCAAGCACTTTATTATTTTCCCCATATTATGGTTGTAGAATCCTCAACCTTGTTCAACTTCTAATCCTACATCAAGTGTGGACCAAAAAAGGCAGCAAAATGCCAAAGAAACCAACTCCATTATGTGCAACATAGAGACTAGATTTGTGCAATTTGTTGGGCCAAATACTCGCAACAAAGAGTTGTCATAGTTTTCCCTTGCTTGGCCCCACCTAATCAAGTGGCCACATCACAATTCCTACCGAGCCTATTGGAAACACATGCTCGCTTCTATAGTCTCGCACCCTCCATCCCTTGGCATCTTCCACACAACCTTCCCAGTGAAGGTGCCTCAACAATGGGAAACTGTGGATCTTAGCAAAGCCTTTTTGATCATGGCTTGTCATCTGCGTCATTAGCCCACCACTATTTTAACAACATATTTGGAGATTTTTTTGCATTGCAATGCAGTCCTTTTGCCGATGCATTGATGGTTTGTCTAATTTGAAATTTTGCGGTGTTTGCAAGGAAAGCTACATCGACATGAAAGTGCAAGCATCCATCCTGAACACCATTTGTCTACATTGTGCTTCTAAAAAGGGCATCCATTGATTTAGTTCAATGAACAAGATGGATCTACAACCTCTTGTCCTTGCAAAGCTAACCCAGGTTGAAAAATGCTTATATCTAGAGTTGCTCCAGTTTTGCAAGTGACCCATGCTAGAGGAGGCCAATACAAATATAGTGGTCATACTATAAGCTTCCCTCAAGACATCACGACCATTGCAACTTTGTTGTCATGTTGCCTACATGTTGATGAAGTGTGATTGTTCAAAGAACTGGCATTCAAGGAACATACTATGATTGCTATGTTGACAAACATAATGTCATGGCTGCATTGATATACAAAATTGAAAATGATCTATACTATAGTGATGTTTGAATTGATTGTGATGCTTTAAATTTTTTTCCTGCTATAAGTACTGACATCTCTGATCTTCTGCACATAATGAAAGAACCAATAAAAAACATAGTTGAACCAGTAGCAACTTCAAAAATTGTTGTTGATGAGGAAGCTGAGTATAACACAAAACTGGAGGCTATTTCATGTTGCTGGCTATCACCCTTGGCATGTCAATAGAGTTATTTCTTCCCCCACCAGTCAAGATAAAGGTGATAGTGATACTGACAACACCCAGTCTTTGCCTCCCGCAAATGAATATGAATGGGAGTTTCTTTCTCACCTTGGTGCTACAAATAATGTTTGCTTTGACCAACTGCAACTATTAGGTAGACATGACTTCAATTTAAATCACATGTGGGGCACACACCATGTTCCTGAGAATCTACATAATGTTGCTATAGAGTTCATCTCAACAAGTAAATTGCATATAGTTGAAGATAGTATTTTCCCACCTACTACAACTGCACTTTGTCATCAACTATCTCTTAAGAAAAAGCTTGCTCTAAATATCATTGAACAACACCATCTTGGCCCATCTTGATCATCACCATTGCATATGATTATTCAAGGTACTGCAGGTACAAGCAAATAATTTCTTATAGAGAACATCTAGAGAACACAAAATACATCACTAAATTAGAGAATGAATCCTTTTCTTGCTTTGGCGCTAGCGAGGGTGGCCACTTACAATATATGTGCCTCTACAATGCATGCAACTCTTCAAATACCAATTAGAGATATGATTCTATTGAAAGGACATCCATTGACCATATTTCAAGAGGACTTCAAACATATTAAGTACATCTTAATTGATGACATGAGCTTCTTGGGACCCAAGTTGTTACTCAAAATAGATAATCGATTGTGGCAAGTGTTTCTTGCTAGGCATATGCAACCATTTGGTGGTGCCTCTATTATACTTGTGGGTGACCTAGCTTAGTTGACACCTGTTTTGGATAGGCCTATCTATGCTTCTCACTCCACAACCTTAGATATTTGGCACACTTTTAATGTTGTCACACTCGACACAGTCTTCAACCAACATGGATAGTCTGATGCACAACAACAATTCCGTAGACTCCTTTTGAATATTAGAAATTCTCAGGCATCCCAAGTTGATTGGAAAACTCTTATGAATCAAAAAAATGCCATGCTCTCAGCTGAACAAAACCAATAGTTTGATGCAGCTATTCACTTATTCCCAATAAATTGCTTGGTCACCTTGCACAATAGAAAAATGCTTCAACACTTAAATGTTCCCATTGCAATTAGTATTGCTAAAACTACACAAAAAAACACACTTGATTATGGAAATGATGAGAAACTTCAAGTAGAGCTCTTACTTGAAATTAGCGAACAAGTAATGTTAACAATAAATCTTTGGATGGCAGCTGGCATGGTCAATAGATCATTGGGTTTTTTCAAGTCTATTGTATATGCTAAACCACCTCAATCATCTAAATATGTTGTTGTGCACTTCCCAAACTACATTGGCCCACCATGGGATCAAGACAACCCAAAAGCCATCCCCACTACACCAATTACATGAGGCAACTGAACACAGCTCCCCTTGACAATGGCTTGGGCAATAACAATACATAAATCTCAAGGCTTGACATCGGAGAAAGATACAATAGATATTGTAATTAAAGAAAGAAAAGGACTAATGTTCAAAGCTCTTTCCCATGTAAAATAAATTATAGGAATATGCATACATCTGCCTTTCTCTTTTGATAGATACTCTAGATTACATGCGAATATAATGCACTCTGAATCAAAGAAGAGGATTGATTCCAACAATTATGTACATTTTCATCATGATGAAATGTTTGTATTCTTTTCGGTAACTATAGCTCTTCTCCTTTCCCTCTTGATTTCAATGCATATAGAATTTCCACCATTTCTAATTTCGCTTCTTTGTCATTCCCTCCGTAGTGCAGTTACAATCACTCCCACCAAGCTAGCTAGAGTTTTTCTTCTATGGTGATTACTAAGAGAAGTTTCTCTTCAATTCTTGCATTATGCTTCTCCTCTCCTCCAATGAAAAACCTAAATTCCATCCTCTTCTTTGGTTGACCATATAACATTTATATTTAATTTTGATTTGAATTCCTTCCTCTTCTATGGTCAATGATGCCACTGCTAGTGCTCTCACCTTTGAACCATTTGTGTCTAACTATATTTGATTGAAACCATTTTAGATTGCAAAAGTTCTCAGTTGTAACTATAGATCTTGAAAATGCTAAATAGCTTCACAATCGCATGTTTTGCATGGTGTACAAGTTGCAACTACATTCCATTTATACACAAGGTAAGGCTATATGTCCTTTATTTGATCTCTTATTTCAAAACTGCATCTCAAATTCTTTTTCATAAATTATACAACTATACATATACTTTTAAAAATGTATAACACTGATTTCAACTCAATAAAATTCTCAGGTGCTGAAAAAATTTATATGGAAGTTATAATTGTAAACATACTGCATCTTGCTTTGTGCATAAGGTATGCCTACATCTTATTTATTTGATCTCTTCCATTGCATGCGCATTACATATTATTTTTTATAAATTATAGAACTATTTATATTTCCTAATTTAGATATTGTATACCAATGACACATGTTCATCACACTAAATTTCACATTTTCTTTGTGTGTAACTATATCTGATTGAAACCATTTTAGATTGCAAACGTTCTCCACTGTAACTATAGATCTCCACAATGCTAAATAGCTTTGCGATCGCATGTTTGGCATGGTGTATGAGCTGCAACTACATTCTATTTATATACAAGTTAAGGCTATATGTCCTTTAATCCATCTCTTATTTCACAACTGCATCTCAAATTATTTGTCATAAATGATACAACTGTATATACTTTTAAAAATGTATAACACTGATTTAAACTCAAGAAAATTCTCAAGTACTGAAACATTAGTTTCACCATTGACCAAAGTGGTGGACAATGTATGTTCTTGCTTGGGGATTTGGTGAGAGCCCATGAGGCTCCATGACCCAATATGGAAGGGTGGAGAGCAGGCCTTCTTTTGTTATGTTCATGCTACATCCCATTGCATACACAAGGTATGCCTACATCTTATTTATTTGATCCCTTCTATTGCAGGTGCATTACATATTATTTGTTATAAATTATAAAACTATTTATATTTCCTAATTTATATATTTTCTACCAATAACACATGTTCATCACACTAAACTTCACATTTTCCTTTGATTTTTGCATAACATACTCAAGACAAACAATCCAGTTTCACATAAGATAGTAATGTCTTAGTCAGTGATCTTTCATCTTAGCTTATTTTCATGAGTTCTATGGATCTTTTCATGACATTATATCTTCTATGAAGTCAACCTTTCTGCAAGGATTCTAAAACATTTGACCATGAAGGAATGCATTGATAATGGTTTCACTTTTTGTTATGATCCTGAAATTGTTGAGTTTTGAAATCGCATAATGGGGATTTTGAGGAAGTAATGTGTTATAAATGACCTTTGAGAATAATCACAATGCCTACAAAATCAATCAGAATGGTGACATAAAAAATTGCATGCAACAATAATCTCTCAAGATATATTCCAATTGCAAGTAAAGGAAAATTTAGAAATAAAATTAAAAAATATAGTTTAATTTTTTTTTATCAATCTACTCTTTCATTAACATCAACAAAATTCCGTGGATGCATTTATCTCTTTATTGTTATGGTTGTGCATGAATAATGTAAATGTATTTATTTGATATTTGTATGTCCTATTCCAAATCATTTATATTCTAAGCCTTTAGATAATTGTATTATCCTCTTGAGATAATGTATATGTATCTCAACCTTATCTATGCCCTATTGTCTTAGCGTAATGGTATCATAAAAGGGTTATTAATAATTCCATAAGGATTTTTAGATGTGGTCACTTGATCTCTCTCAGGTGCTACTATGCCTAGCTATTATATATCTTCTTGTGCTTCGATGTAGACTAACTGCCATTGGCTTACAGTCTATGTTCTTGCAAAACAACCAACTAAGAAGATGGATTGTCCATCACTGCCATCAATGGTGGAATCAATGTTCCATATAACACTTAAAACATAGCTTATCATTCCAAGAATGTCCCAACAGAATAAACATAGGGATCAATATGTATCAATGTTGTTTGCATCTACGATGACATACATACATATCTACACATAGGGGAAATACATTATCCATCACTGTGAACAATGGTGGCATCAATGTTCCATATAAAACTTAAAATATGACTTATCATTCCAAGAATGTCTTAGTGTGTATCACTAATGTTTGCATCTTCTATGACACAACAAAACAAGGCATTTTTCATCACTGTGATCAATGGTGACATCAATGTTCCATATAACACTTAAAATACAACTTATCATTCCCTACGTCCAGATATGTATGTATCCTTGCAACATCACTATAGTATGAATCATTTTCAATTTTGCATATCAATGCAGCCATGACATTATGTTTGTCAACATAGCAATCATAGTTCATTCCCTGAATTCCATTTCTTTGACTCCTATGATCTCTCCCAGATTGTTCTTAGAATCCCCCTCTTTAATTCCTCCTATGTGTGTATAGATACCTGCCATTTGGACTTCCCCTCCACTTATCGACTCATCATTGCATGTCACTACATGTAACTGCTAGTGAAGAGCTAGTATGAAACTATGTAAACTCAATAATTGATGTCAATGAGCCTAAAAAATGTAGTTAATGAAGGGAAAATAGTAATTGAGTCTTTTCTTAATTACCTAACCACAATTGGGTGTACAAATTTATTTAAAAGCTAATATCATGTAAATGAAACATTACAAGTTTATAGACCCTTCCTCTAGATTTACCCAAGAATTTCCTTGTAATATCATAATTTATTAAGAATTTATCTATGATTCTAAAACATACATACATAAAGTGTGAAATTTGAGTATAACCTACCTTCTTACTAAATCTATAGTTTATTCTATGATATAAGGTTCTTTTTCCATACTAGAAGTATAGATTTCAAGGAGAATATGTAATAGCCATAGTTTATAGCTATCTCTAGGATGTATAGAACAAGGTCCATTACTAAGATTATGGAGTAAAAATGAAGTGTCATGAACACATAGGAGCAATTACAATTTGTTGCATTACACATAAATAATTTAACCTTAAAATATTATTTGAGAAATCTATTCATAAGAAAAAAATATCCTAGATTTTAGTATTTTGTGGGTAGCTCAAGGTTAAGAATCCATACTCAAATATAATTTTACAACAATGCCTTGATATATTTATGTGGCTCTAAGACTGTTAAAATACCTCAAAGAAAAGAGGTCTCATGAAATTTCTTATTTGCAAAGTAAGTTCAAGTGGTTGGTAGCAAGGGCCACAAAAACTCTTAAACAATCGTAACTAGTGAGTGTAGGCCCAAACATCTCCAAAATATTAATAACCTTACTTATAATAGTAATTAGGAGAAAGGGTCTACCTAACTTGACCACCTTTGATTGAGTAACTAATTTAGAAGTAAATATATTGAAATAGAAAATATGAAGGAATGTACTTATCTTTAGTGTTGGTACGAAAGACATTTTTGATTGAGCCTTCACACCAACATCACGTATATAAAGAGCCACCATTTTCATGAAACATAATCCTGCAAAACATAACTTTCCATGCTTACAACCGCTCATTTCCATGCCCTTTCTCTCTCTACAAAACCTCACTTTTTTCAGTCTTCTTCCCTTCCTACATAATTTCTTTCTTTCTCCTTTGTTGCTTTACCCTCTTCTACAGAATCCGTCTTCCTCACACCATAATTTGCATTCTCTTTTCCACATGGAGAAAGAGGATGATGACAACAATCGAGGACCACCATATTTTCTTGAAGTTCCTAAAGCATTCACACAATGCCTATACCTTCGCTCAAATTTTTCTCCCCATGCTTTTGATTGACATGTTATTTTATTTATTTGTTTTATTATCCAACCAATGTCAATGTGAAATAGTCTTTTTTATAGGGATGTGACACAAACTTATTAATTTATGAATAAGATGTGCTAGCCATGGATTCAAACACAATGGATTTGCAAAAACCTCTAAATTACACACTCCTACTCAAATACAATATCTTACAATGCTTTGAAGAATTTATAGCTCTCTCATTTTCTAATGTCAAATGTTGGTAACAATATAAGCATGCGGTGTACAAATTTGAATAATCCAATGAAAGGTACATGTGATTAACCATTAAACTTGAATTAGAACATGGATAGGCTAAACATAAAAGGAATTGGTAGAATTATAAACACAAACACATAACATTAGATGTATGTGGAGAAATGTATAAACACAAACACATAACATCACATTTTTAAGATATAATGTGTATTTTGAAGATTAAATATGAATCTACCACAAACATTAATGAATATTTTTCTTGATTAGATGAAAAATAGAGTTCAATATTGTAGCCCTAGGTAATATACATAGATGGTGTATCTACATAAATGGTGTATCTATCTCTTATTTTACCATTCTATGTTTTTAGTTCTCTTCTAATGATTAATATTTTATCATATCTTACATCAATATTAGTCTCTAGATACACACTTATGGAAAGGAATTATGTCTACAACTTCATTAAAAAGATTATCATATACCATAACAATCTTCCATTTCATTACTTGATAACATGTAGTAGTTCTACTCCTTACTCTATACACCCCAACTATAATATTGGTATATAAATAATCATCTACATGTAATCTAGAATTCTTTATCAACTCTTATGAAAATAATTTTCTTGAATATGAGTCAATATTTTTTATTTTTTTTAACTACAGGAATCAGAATCGGTCGGATAGTTGCACTTGGTAAAAAAAATTTATGTGACCGGTGGTGCTGGTGCGACACGCCCTTGCCTGCAACAGGATGCTTTAGCCAATCAAGCTAGGCCACACACCACAAATATGAGTCAATTCTTACTTTACTTAAATAGTGATAATTTTAAAGACGTCCAACAAAGTGTAAGCTATTCTTGCATTCATGTGTAAACTACCCCTAATTTCTCTTCCCCCACCATGGTCATCATACTCTCCTTAGACTTACTTTATTTTAATTTTTGAGACATAACTCTTAGCATTGAAATAACTAATCAATTTATAGATAATCAATCAAATTTTCATACTTAAATTTATTTTGTAATGAATTTTTTATTACAAATAATTTTTATAAATTCATAAATATAAGAGCATGCTTACTATTACTAAACTTCTTTCTAAGTAAACTTCTTTATAAGTAAAATTTAAACAATAGACATCCTAAATCTGTGAACTCCATTTTTTACATCAATTTCCCTTCTCCCTTGCATAATTAAATAATTTTAATAATTTGATTATTTTCTAAAGTCATATTCTTTTATTAATTAAATAACTTTAATTATTTAAGTAATTCATCTCTTTTTATACCTTTCCTTTCATTAATTAAATAAATTAATATTTATTTAATTGTGTCACTAATGTCCTTTCTCTCTATAATAAAATAAATTCTTATTTATTTTTCATTTTCCTTTCTATAATTAAATCATTATTTTAATTATATAATTATTTTCTTCTACAATTAAATAAATCCTATTTATTTAATTATTTTTTATTTTTCCCTCTGCTATTAAATAATTATTTTAATTATTTACTAATTTATCTCTTTCCTTCACTTTTAATTAAACAATTGTTTTCAAATAATTTTTACTAAAATCAACTTTTCCTTCTTCTTCTATAATTAAAAAATAATTGTTTTTATTATTTAATTGTTCTCTTTCCCTCCTAAAATTTACTCCAACAACCTCTTTTTTTTGTGCCAATCTCCTCCTTTATCCCAATTAATGTCCACGTTTGATAAGGTTTTATTACCTTTCAACTCCACTGTCCATCCTTAATAAACCCTATTTTTCCCTAACCCTATTTCCTTACTTCTCCAAACAATTTCATCCATTGATCATCATCATTCTTCATGTTTTAATCTTGGACCTTCATTCAAATTTGGTTTTCTATAAAAGAGACCTATCCCTTTCATTTCAAGACAACCACTATCTTTGATATATTGTTGTCACTATCATTAAGCTTGCTACAAATATGAAGGCAAGCTAGCATATAAAATAAAATGGAGAAGAGCAATAAAGGTGTTTCAACCATGACATAAGAATTATGGTAATATTACTTTATTGTTTATGTTTCTATGTTTATTTGTACTTCATTATTGAATTAGTGTCATTATTGTTTGAATTTTAGATAGTTGATAGTTGATAGTGTTGATTTAGATACGAAATAGATTTCTGATACACACAATTGTGTAGTGAATATAATATCTGAAAAGTCATAGAGAAGATAGGATTATAAACAGCATTAATTCTTGATTTTTTATAGATTTTTTCGATACTACAATGGAAGGGAAAAAGAAGCGGCGTTCAGAAATTTCCAACATTGCCCACAAACTTCAAAGCCGTGAGATTGGTAACAATTTGGGCTTGAGAAATGTTCATCCTCGGATAAAGTTCCGAAATTTTCAGTTGCAGGAAGAGTTTGATATTTCTGATGAAACATCCAAGATTGTTGAAATAGTTACAGCTCATGGTATTATATTTGCTTTGGCAGAGTCAGGTCTATGTGCTGCATTTGATAGACACACAAATAAAAGGCTTTGTTACTTGAATTTAAGTCCACAGGAAGTAATTGAAACCATGTTCTATAACAAGATAAATAATTCTCTCATGACAATATTAGGTGATGATTCAGATGAATTCAAGTACAGATCAACCCCTCTTGAATACATTAGAAAAGCTCAACCAGATGCTAGTTTTGCTTTATTTCAGAGTGAGGATATCATAGAGTTTGATATCAATGGGAAAATTATTACTTTTTCAGCTCATGATCATACTTACAAGGTATTTGATTCGAAGAACTATACACTCTTGTACTCCATATCTAACAAAGAAATTGAAGAAATAAAAACCACTGTTGGTATAGTCCTCTTAATATCAAAAAGATCTGCTTGTGGAAGCATTCTTCCTCTGAGGATATTATCTGTAGAGGATGGAACTGTTTTGAAATCTATCAATCATGCGCTACTACCCAATAAAAGGATTGATTTTGTTGAGATCTTCCATGAGAAGATACTCGTTAAACAAGAGAATGAATGCATGCAAATGGTTGATTATCAGAATGAAAAGATGATTGAAGTGAGCAAAAATGAGTTCAAGAAGAAGCCTTGTGCATTTATTTTCTTGTATGGAATTTGCAAGGAGAGTTGGTTGCTTCTTACAGAGACCACTTGCTAAGGCATCCTGGTTGAAGGCCGGAGGCAGAGGAAAATTTTTCAAACACAGTAAAAAAATAAAACATAAAATATTATTTTCAAAGACACAGAGCTGCTGCTCGTAATTTTCTATTTTTTCACATTCTCCTTTTTCTCATTCTCCTTGATTCAAAAGTAAAATTACAATTACAAAATATATGCTGCAGGTAAAAAGTCACGTGAAATATTTTCACAGATGAGAGGGAACGAAAATACAATTTAAATTCAAAATCACCTAACTAACTTTTCCCCCGTCAAAATGCATTTATTACAATGTCCTTTTCATAATATTAATACTTAAATATTAATTCCCTAGCGGTGGCGGCTTTCTCCATAGTTCCCCGCGGTATCGCGATGGTTAAAATCTTTATTGCGATATTGCGGGCAGCGGTTAGTTGACGGCCCGGTAAACTGCAGTAAACACCTGGCGGTTAAAATAAAGCAAACTATTACGAAGTCTCCTGTGATATCGCGATGAATATTTTATTGATTGCGATATAGCGGGCATTTGCTGGAGGTGACGTCAGGCGGTAGAGATAAAACAAAATACTACGGAAGTCTCCCGCGGTATCGCAATGGCTAATTTATTGATTGCGATATAGCGGGCAGTGGTTGGCGGGGATGACAGCAGTTAGGGTTAATATTCCAACACTCCCCCTTAAGCATAACTGCGCTGTCCACCATGCCCAATCTGTTTCTCTAAAAAATAAAATTATCTCTTCCCAGCAGCTTTGATATGATCTACAAAATTCTAAAAATATATCACCATTATTAATTAATTCCCTGATAAAATGATACCTGGTATCAATATGCTTGCTTCTCTTATGAAAGACTGGATTCTTCGAAAGAGCTATGGCTGAATTGTTATCACAGTAAATTTTTGTTGCCTCCATTTGTTCATTTTGTAATTCTTTCAAAAATTCTTCTCATCCATACTGCTTGACATGCTGCACTTGTGGCTACCACATATTCTGCTTCTGCTGATGAAAGACAAACTATTGGCTGCTTCTTTGAAGATCATGAGACAACACCATTCCCAAAATTAAATACATAACCAGACGTGCTTTTTCTGTCATCAATGCTACCAGCACAGTCACTGTCTGTGTATCCTATGAGTTTGAACTCATCTGAACTTGAATACTTGATGCCAAAATTTCTTGTTCCACTTACATACCTTAAAATTCTTTTCCCTGCTTTCCAATGGGTGTCTTTTGGTGTTTCCATAAACCTTGAAATCAAACTTACTCCATACATAATGTCTGGCCTTGTGGCTGTGAGATACATGAGACTTCCAACAAGCCTCTTAAATAGAGTTGGATAAACATTAGACCCTCTATCATCCTTGCTTAGTTTCAGACCTGTCACTGTAGGTGTTGGTGCTGGTTTGCACTTCATTATATTAAACCTTTTCAAAATGTCATTTGCATATTTTGACTGTGAAATAAAAATACCATTTTCATTTTGATTCACTTCAATGCCTAAAAAATACTTCATCAGACCTAAGTCTGTCATTTCAAATTCTTTCTTCATGTCTGCCTTGAACAGATCAACTGACAAATTTCCAGTGAATATTAAATCATCCACATATAAACATACTATTAGTATTTCACCTTCTTCATTCATTTTTGTATACAGTGTGGGCTCACTGCTACATCTATTAAATCCATTCAACAAAAGATAACTGTCTATTCTGCTATACCAAGCTCTTGGGGCTTGCTTCGATCCATACAGTGCCTTTTTCAATTTGTAAACTTTGTCTTCCTGACCCAGAATTTCATATCCAGGTGGCTGATCCACATAAACTTCTTCTAAATAACCATTTAAAAAGGCTGACTTTACATCCATTTGAGATACAGACCACTTATTCTGAGCTGCTAATGCTAAAATCATTCTTATAGTATCCAATCGTGCTACAGGTGCAAATGTTTCATTGTAATCAATTCCAGGTTGTTGTGAATAGCCCTTTACAACCAATCTTGCTTTAAGCTTCTGAACTTCATCTTTTCATTCAATTTGGTTTTATAAACCCATTTCACTCCAATGACATCTTTGTCTTTTGGAAGACTGACTAGTTCCCATGTCTGATTCTTCTCAATTGCTTCAATTTCTTCATCCATAGCACTTACCCATTTATCATCTTTGACTGCATCTTCAAAATGAATTGGATCTTCTATTTGAGAATAAAATGCACAAAGAGAAATCTGATCTGAATTATTCTCACCTTCATTTTGCTCATATATATCTCTTATGCTTCTGATTTTCTGTCTTCTCAGACTTGCCAATGTAGGATTTGACATATCACTTGAACTTGTGGAAAGTGGACCTGATGGTCCTGCTGTAGATGGTGTTTGTTGTCCTCTTGTTGGACTGCTTATTTGAATGATTGAGGCTGTTCTTACAGTCGATGCAGGTGTCACTTGTGGACCACTTTGTTGAGCTTGAATGGGAGTGGTAGGAGTCACAATAGCTGGAATATTTGTTGATGCTGAAACTTCATTCTCCTATTGAGGTATATTAGCTGAAATATTGACTGTCTTCTCTATACTTCCATCCCATGCTTCATCTTCTACAAATTGTACATCTCTGCTGATTATAACTTTCTTTGTTGTTGGATTATAGAGCTTATAAGCTTTGGATTCTTCACTATATCCAACAAATATACATTTTCTCCTTTGTTATCTAGCTTCCTTCTCAATTCATCAGGCACATGTGCATATGCTACACATCCAAATACTCTCATGTGAGTAACACTGTGTTTTCTTCCTGTCCATGCTTCTTCAGGTACCATATTCATGACACATTTTGTTGGACACCTATTCATTATATAGGTTGCACAAGAAATTGCTTCTGCCCAATATTCATTTGACAAATGTTTGGCTTTCAACATGCTTCTAGCCATTTCCATGATTGTTCTGTTTTTCCTTTCAGCTACTCCATTTTGCTGAGGTGTGTATCTAGTTGTGAATTGCTTGTGAATTCCATGATCTTTGCAAAAATTAAAAAATTCTCTTGAAATATATTCACCACCTCTATATGTTCTCAACACTTTAATATAATAACCACTCTATTTTTTAACCAAATTCTTGAACTGACGAAACAGATCAAACACTTCATTTTTCTGCTTTAGAAAATAGACCCATGTTTTTCTTGAATAATCATCAATGAATGTCAGAAAATAAAAACTACCACCTATTGAAGGTGTTTGCATAGGTCCACACAAATCTGAATGCATAATTTCCAAAGGGGCTTTTGCTCTAGTTGACTTTCCTGCTGGAAATGATTTTCTGTGTTGTTTTCCTAAAATGCACCCTTCACATACCCTTTCTGGTTTTTCTATTAAAGGTAGTCCCTTGACCATGCCTTTCCTATGAAGTAGATTTAAACCTCCAAAGTTGAGATGACCAAATCTTAGGTGCCATAACCAGTTTTCATCTTTTATCTCAGCTTGAAAGATTGTCTGCACTACTGCTATAGTTTCTTCTCTACCCACTTGTGAATTCATTAAGTGTTGTGCTTGAGCATAATTTATATTCAAATCTGGCCTTATCTTTAAGGGAAACATTCTATTGTTTGTCATTCTGACTTTTGCAATAAGCTGGTTACTTGGGTATTTGTCTAAAATTGTGCATAGACCATTCTTGAAGGTTACTCTATACCCTTTTTGAACTAGTTGCCCTACACTCATTAAGTTATGTTTCAGACCAGGCACAAAATATACATCTTGAATATACTTTTTCTCTCCTTGTTTAGTTAGAATATTGACATCTCCTTTTCCTTTGACTGACACTTTGTTGTCATTACCCAATGTAACATCAGACTTTACATTCTCATTTAAACTTGAAAACATTTCTAGATTCCCTGTCATATGATTGCTACAGCCTGAATCTAAAAACCATACATCTTTTTTATTTGCTTGAGCAACATTACAACCTAAAAACATTGTTCTCTTATCTGAATCCTGATTTTGACCTTCTCTTGAAAAATTTGCATTTTGTCTATTATTATCATACTACTTCTTTCTACACTCATTCATATAATGCCCATATTTTTTACAGTAGTGACATTGGACTTGAGATTTATCATACCTTTGATTTTGTGACTGATTCTGTGTTGAGTTTTGGCTTGAGCCTTGATTGCTGCATCTTCCACTTGAGCTTGATAAACTGTATCTTTCACCTCTGTAAGAGTTTCTTCCTCTTCCTCTTGATCTACCTCTGCCTCTTCCTTGACTGACTGAAGCTTGAGTTTTGAAAGCATGCTCCAGTGATGTGTCTGCTGACCTTTTCAGCCTTTGTTCATGAGAAATTAGAGATGCATACAGCTCATCAACTGAGAACTGTGAGAGATCCTTTGTCTCCTCTATAGCAACTACAACCGGTAGAAATTTTGTGGGCAAACTCCTTAAAATCTTTTCAACAACTCTGGTATCTTCCAGATTGTCTCCATGAGACCTAATTTGATTAACCACTCCAATGACTTGAGTGTAGAATGAATCTACAGATTCATTGTCCTTCATACATATTGTTTCAAAATCTCTTCTTAGCATTTGTAGCTTTGCTGTTTTAACTTTTGCCATGCCTTGATAGGCTGTTTGTAGTATGTCCCATGCTTGTTTGGACTTTGCTGCTACTGAAATCCTTGGAAAAATGCTCTCATGTATAGCTTGAAACAGATAAAATAAAGCCTTTGAATATTTCTTCCTTGTGTCCTTCAATAAGTCTTTCTCTGCTTGTGTTAAAGCATTGTATGCTACTGCATCTGCTGGCTCTGCAAATCCATTCTCTACTAAATCCCATATATCTTGTGAGCTAAATAGTGCTTTCATTGTAATTGACCAGTACTCATAATTCTTCCCATTAAACTGTGGAATTTGTGGGTTTGTCAAGCTTGTGCTTGCTGCCATTTTTGAAATTTACCCAGATAATCTGCTTTTCTCTGATAATCAAACTTGCTCTGATACCACGTGAAGGCCGGAGGCAGAGGAAAAATTTTCACACACAGTAAAAAAAATAAAACATAAAATATTATTTTCAAACACACAGAGCTGCTGCTCATAATTTTCTATTTTTTCACATTCTCCTTTTTCTCATTCTCCTTGATTCAAAAGTAAAATTACAATTACAAAATATATGCTGCAGGTAAAAAGTCACGTGAAATATTTTCACGGATGAGAGGGAACGAAAATACAATTTAAATTCAAAATCACCTAACTTTTCCCCCGTCAAAATGCATTTAATACAATGTCCTTTTCATAATATTAAAACTTAAATATTAATTCCCACCGTAATTTTCTATTTTTTCACATTCTCCTTTTTCTCATTCTCCTTGATTCAAAAGTAAAATTACAATTACAAAATATATGCTGCAGGTAAAAAGTCACGTGAAATATTTTCACGGATGAGAGGGAACGAAAATACAATTTAAATTCAAAATCACCTAACTTTTCCCCCGTCAAAATGCATTTAATACAATGTCCTTTTCATAATATTAAAACTTAAATATTAATTCCGTGGCGGTGGCGGCTTTCTCCATAGTTCCCCGCGGTATCGCGATGGTTAAAATCTTTATTGCGATATTGCAGGCAGCGGTTAGTTGACGGCCCGGTAAACTGCAGTAAACACCTGGCGGTTAAAATAAAGCAAACTATTACGAAGTCTCCCGTGATATCGCGATGAATATTTTATTGATTGTGATATAGCGGGCATTGGCTGGAGGTGACGTCAGGCGGTAGAGATAAAACAAAATACTACGGAAGTCTCCCGCGGTATCGCAATGGCTAATTTATTGATTGCGATATAGCGGGCAGTGGTTGGCGGGGACGACAGCAGTTAGGGTTAATATTCCAACACTGGTTGTAACCTTCATTTGACTCGTGATGAAGAGTTGCTTATTTCTTACAAGAAAATTTCTGATAAAAGAAACAGGTTAATAAAAATTAGCGAGAGCTTAACTGGAAATTGCTGCGCTGAGATTGGTGGCAATGTGGGTATAAGTTGTAGGAATTTGCAACACTAATCCAAAAGACCGTTGAAGACGCTCTGGAAGATATGACTGCATTCTTCTATGACGAGGAAAGAAATGAAATCATTACAGGCAATAGTAGAGTGTTTGTACATGTCTGGTCAAGCTGAATGTTAATGGAGAAGTAATGATTATTTTGAATTATTGTACATGTCTGGTTCGATTTTCTTCTCCTTAGAAGAGTTTAAGCAGCTATTATGTTGTAATTTCAATTTAGTGGAATAAATTTACAAAATATCAATTGTATTGAATTTCCTAAAGCGGTGGAAAGGTCTCCTGCTTTGTGTTTAAGGTAGTATGATTAAAGCATTAACCAAAGAAAAACGTTTTAATTGGTATAGTCTATAAAATTATATTTAGGTCTAATTTATTAGTATTAGTGATTGTTGAATGGTAGTATATAGGTATAATAAATGTTTATTTAGATTGGTGGCATATTTAGAGTAGAGTGTATATTGTGTACCTAAAACAAAACATTATTAATGTTCAGAGGTATTTTACAATGGCACTAAAGGGTGGAGTGTGTATGACCGTGTTAACAAAATCACCTATATTTATCTTAAATTTAATTACCATTTATATGTCAAAAAATATTATTATTTAATCACAAACATAACATTTTAAAAATAAATAGATATGTAAAACAAAGATATGTATATTAAATGAATGAATTTTTTTATAAATTTCTCAAGTTTAAATTTAAGGGTTAATCAACTTTTGAAAAAGTTTGGGTAAAAAAAAAAATTTTGATTTGTTGATTTGAGATTTTTTTAAAATTTATTAATTATAGTTAAAAATTTTCTAGGCACAAATATAATATGCTTACTGAAAACAAATTGAGTATATTTGTTGAGGAAAAATTCCTTAACACAACTAACTACAGTAGTTAAATGATCAAAACAACACGTGCAAAATGCGACTCAAATTTGGAAAATGCAATGATAGTAGAATAGTCGAATATGCATACATATATTACTTATTTGCAATCCATTAATCAAATCTTGTAAAAAAATTGATATCTCCTCTTAACCTAAATCCATCTGGTAATCTTTTCCTTGATCCTTCAAATAGAAGACATGCCATAGACCTTTGTGTAGGCATCAAGCCTCTGAGAAAAATCTTTGAATGCCATTTCCTCATCTATAGTAAAGGAACTCTTAATTCTTGAAATTTGGATCTGCATTTTGAGATAGTATATATGCCCTACCAAATAGTAATATGTCCTGCATCAAAACCAATATCTGAACACAACCTCTTAAACCAAATAGCTTCCTTGCAAGCATGAGTAGCTGCCATGTACTCTGCTTTTGTCATGGACAAAGCGACTACAACCTATCGCTTACTCATCCAACTTATAGTACCACCATTCTTCGTGAACACATATCAACTGGTGGATCTTTTGCTGCCAATGCCACTTGCCCAATCTGAATCCACATATCCATGAATACTTACAGAATGCTGAGAACCAGTAGGATAACCATGATAACATAGGGAATACTTGGAAGTACCCTGCAAATTTATCTAAACACTCTTTACCACTTCCAAATGTACCTGTCCAGGATTATCTATATACCAACTAAGGACTCCCACTGCTTGGGCAATGTCTAGCCTCGTACAAACCATCGCATACATCAAGTTGCCAACAAAACTTGCATATGGTACTCTAGTCATGTACTCCATCTTAGTAGGAAATTTTGGACAATCCTCCATAGAAAGCTTCATCCCCTGCATCACTGGAACAACTAACTTCCTGCAAGCTTCCATGTTGAATCTTTGCACCACTAAATTCACATAGTTTCTCTGGCATAAGCAAATATTTTTGCTAGCTCTATCTCTTCTAATCTCCATCCCCAAAATATACCTTGCTGCACCTAGATCCTTCATCTCGAACTATGCTAACAACTGAGACTTCAAATCTTAAATCAAACTCATACCATTCCCAAAAAATAACATATCATCTATGTAAAATGTAATTATGAGAATACGACCATTATCAGATTTGTAATATACACAAGGGTCAGATTTAGATCTTAGAAATCCCAAAGACAACACAAAGGTGTAAGATTTATAGTACCACATTCTAGGAGACTGCTTAAGACCATATAATGACTTATTTAACTTGCAAACCAAATTTTCTTTACCTTTTACCATGAAATTCACTGGTTATATAAATCTCTTCCT
The DNA here is from genome assembly GCA_007258455.2 of Sequoia sempervirens. Lineage (NCBI taxonomy): Eukaryota > Viridiplantae > Streptophyta > Pinopsida > Cupressales > Cupressaceae > Sequoia > Sequoia sempervirens. The sequence goes on along the minus strand of VDFB02294273.1, from coordinate 749 downwards.
CCAAATCACCATGAAGGAACACTGTTTTCACATCCATCTGTTCCACTTATAGATCATTCACTGTTGCAAGTGATAAAAGGAACCGAATAGATGCCATCTTCGCAATAGGAGAGAATATCTCACCATAGTCAATTCCCTCCACCTGAGAATACCCCTTTGCAACCAACCATGCCTTGTGCTTTTCAACACTACCATCAAGACCACTTTTCTTCTTGAACACCCATTTACATCTAACAAGTTATCGTCCTTTAGGCAAAGGTGTCAGATCCCATGTATTGTTTTTCTTCAAAGCAGCCATTTCTTCTTCCATGGATTTCACCCAGGAATCTACATCACTCATACCCATAGCCTCTCTAACAATCCTAGGCTCATCAGTGTTAGCAATCAAAGCAAAAATACAACTAGAATCCAATAGTGAATAACCAAATATTTTTGGTGAATAATCAAACCTCTTTGGTGGCTGCCTATCACATGTAGATCTCTTGAATCGCTGAGGTTGTGGTTCTTCTTCTTTAGAAATTTCAGAGCTGCTAGGGCTCTAATCATCACCCGATTGAATAGGAGTACATAGTTCACTTTTCATTGGAGTAAGTTGAATTTGAACTACCTCCTTCTGCTTCTCCTCTTTCTCTAGCTGTAGCTCAACTGTGGAAGGTTTCAACACCCAAAATATTACACTTTTGCTATGGAGAACCTTCTAAGCCACTTGATCCCAAAGCTTGTACCCCTTCACACCAAAACCATAGCCA
>VDFB02294272.1:0-28877 GCA_007258455.2 Sequoia sempervirens | reverse complement strand
GTCACACTGGTGATTTTTTGTGTTTTTTCAGAATTTTTAAATGCAATTCTATGTCTTTTAGATGCACAAATTCAACTACATTATGTAAATTATGCATAATTTTTTTGTTTTGTAATGCAAAAACGATGCCATAATGCAAGTGAAATGAACTTTTCACTAATGCAATGTTAAAACCATAGGATGCAATTTAATCAATGCAAGATGTAATTCAAATGAAACCTAGGATGCACTTTTCAAATCAGAAAGGGATATGTTCAAATGAAAAGTTCACCAAAATGTAAATGGTGATTTTGGTTCGCTCTCACAATACTTTGCTTCTCCTAGGGTTTTTCACCTAAAAGGAGAAAGGAAATTGAAAGGGGTTCCAAAATGCAAAATTTTACACTCAAAGTTTATGTAGATGAGATGTCCTAATGCTCTTATCTGAAATTGAAATGATCTAATGATGCAAAACTTAGAAAATGCAAAGTGCTTGAAAACACAATGTGATATGCAAAAATGCCTAAAAATGCAACTAAATGATGAAATAACATAATAGAAAGAAAGAGGTGCACCTGGAATATGAAGCTTGATGTTGGGAGATTCTAGAATCTTGAAAAATTGGCTGAAAATATTGACTGGGACACTTACGCCAAGCGGGGTGACTTAGTCCCAATTTTGGGAAACTTTATCGAAATGAGAATCTGCTAAATGGGTATCCAGAAATGTCAAAATCAGTTTTCAGGCCTGGAAGTGGGACTAATCCACCACTAGTGGTGACTTAGTCCTCCCGCAAGTCTTAGGAAATTCAAGACAAAATATTGTATCCCAGGTCTACAGTTTCTTTTCTAATAGGTGTATGCACTTGATTCTGCAGAAAACAGGGTAGAACGCCTCTCCAAACTTGAAATAGGGTTGTGTTGACTTGATTGACTTTATATACTTGTTGACCACCTCTCAACACCTAATTGCTTGATAAATATGCATACAAAAGTTTGCAAACACACATGCAAAAGGGGGGAAATGGTTGAGGGTTAGAGAATAGGGGTTTGTCTTGGTCGAACCCCACTTTGGTAATCAAACCCTAAACAATGAAATGAAATGAAAAGAGTATGATAAATAGATAACATGCAAATTTCATAAACTTACCACACCTTTGATGCTCAAAATCTAAAGATATGCAATGAATTGCTCCAATAGATTGACTTGATAATGCTTGAATGCTTGAATATTTTATGAGTGACTTGATGAGTGCTTGAATGCTAGTGAATTAGGAGAGTGTATGAGGAGATGTACAAAATGAGGGGAAAAGCCCTTATTTATACCTGATTTTATTAAAATTTCCTGAAAGTAACACATCACAAGCTGACCTCAATGGTTAGAGGACAAATTCCCACTAGAAATTTAAAATTATTTTGAGTTTTGTGCCAAAAAGGACTAAGTCGCCCCTATTGGTGACTTATTCCCACTTAAGCAAATTATGTGGGTGTCGGGAATTTTGGGGCATTAAAAGTTGTCCAATGGGAATATTCTCAAAAACACACTTGAAAATGGTCAAGAAGTACATTAAGGGGTCAAATAAAGCATAAGAAAGGTGTAAATAGTGAAATTAAGCCTAGAAAAGTGTGAAATCTTGCTACAAGACTTTACAACACTTCAAAATAGGACTCAATAAGTGATGAAAAGGTGATTTTTAGGTGAATTGTAATGAATAGAAACTAGAAAAGTGTAGAAATATTTTACAACACTTCACAACACCTTCACAAGATGCCATAATTTAAATTTTAAAGACCTAATGTGAATGTTTAAGCCACATTACAACATTAAATCAAAGAAAAATCAAGCCAAAGTCCATTAGAAAGACTCAAGTGAGCATAAAAATGTCAACTATACATTTTTTGGTGACACACAACTATACATTGACTTCCCTATGTCTTTCTTTGAACTTCTTGATTTGTTCTCTCATCTTTTTGATGCATTCTTTTGTTTCTCCTAAGCTTTCCTTCAAACTTTCATTCTCAGTTTCAACTCTGTCAAGATCTTCAAGATAATTCTTAAGTTCTTCTTTGTCAAACATGTAGTCATCTTCTACATATTCAATTTTGCAGAAAATTCTTCTAAAGGAATAGGACACTTCTTGTCAGCCATGTGTTCAAACTTCCAAGATCTTCCTATAAGCGAGGCCCGGACCAACCATGTTCAGGGCCTCAAGTCACAGAGGGCCAAGAGCGGAAGGCTACCCTAACTTACCTTGGCTTAAAGGGGTGTTTTCAAAATGAGGGATGAGAATGATGAGGACTATAAGGTCCTTCAATCACTCTGCAGACCCAAAACCAGTTTTGGGGCTAGGCGAGTCAATTTTCTGGTTCAACACTATACCTCAAGTAGCTCTCTACCCAAGGAGGAAAGTGCAGTTCTAAGATGACAACATAGCGTCTGGCATCTCTCAGGTGCACTAGCATCTATAAGACTAGAGGACCAAAAAGACAATGTGAACCGCTAGAAAATAGGATGACAGCCTAGCTAGTCACTTCCAAAAGGCCAAAATAGAGCTATAAAGTAAGACAAATACAAATGAATATGATAAAGCAAGTATATGAGAGTTAAAGTGACAAGAATGATCTCACAAAGGTACTCATTCACCAGCTAGCTCCAAGTACACTTCCACCTACACACAAGAAAGAGGAAATTTGTTGGGGGTTCTATACGGGTCTGCCTCAGTCAGACCCCCATTTTGGTGTTTCCACCTCCATGGGCAGCCAAGATAGCGATAATGGAGAAAAAGTATGATAAAGGAGAATGAAGGTAAAGAACACAATAACACTTCAAAACAATATTATGCTACCCAACCAAATTGTAGAGGAGAGGAGTGAAAGGTTTACCACCTCCACCAAGAGCTCACTAGCTAATGGAGGAGAAAATGAGAGGACTCAAGCCCCTACTACAATGGTATTGTTCCTCACTTGCTCTACGGAGTTGATGGAGTGTTTTTGTTGCTACTGTGGAGTGAAAAGTGTCGCTTGAGAGTGATGGATGTAAAAAAAATGATAGAATGTTGAGGGAGTGCCAAAAAGAAGATGAAATGCATGAAGAGTGAATTTCAAGGGAGAATGAGAAAAAAGGCCATATTCAGGTCAGTTGGTAGAAGAGGGGCATTACAAATCAACCCCAATGGGAAGTGTAACACCTCTACTGGCTTTAGATGCAAGAATCCATTAGGGATGTAAGTGTGTCGTGCAGATGTCTGTGTGTCACGCAGGTGTTCCTGACAATTATTTTTTTGTCGATGCACAAAATAGTCACCAAGTGGAATGAAGGAAGCGAGTTGATGTGGATTTTCACCTTCAGATTTGGTTTTCTTAGGTGAGGGAACATGAAAGGATAATTTTTGTAAGGGGTGAAAATTCGCTCCTATACATTTTTCCCCCACTTTAGCAAGCACGAATACTGATGAGCGCTTCGGTAAAGTAGATTAGAAAGGTAGTAGAGTTAGAAATTTATACCTGAACCGTCAAGGAAGCAGACCACGATCTGGCGAACTCAATAGCACAAGACAAGTAAAGGACTTCACAGCCCCGCAGAACTATGAAGCTAAAGAATGAAAGTGTCTTACAGGCCCTTGGACCTACAAGGAGGCAACCCCCAAGATCTCTCACATGAAGGAAGCCCCAAGAAGAAAGAACCTCACAAGCCCACAAACTTGTAAGGAAGGTAACCTCTAATATCTCTCGCATGAAGGATACCCAAAAAAGTTCCTTACAGACCTGTAAACCTGCAAGGAGGCATCCCCCAAGATCTCTCACATGGAGGAAGCTAGGAAAGTGCCCTATAGACCTGCAAACCTACAAGGAAGGTGTCCTTCAAGATCTCTCACATTAAGGAAACCCAAGAAAGCACCCTATAGACTTGCAGACCTACAGGGAAGGTATCCCCCAAGATCTCTCACATGGAGGAAACCCAAAGAAAGTGCCCTACAGACCTGCAAACCTGTAGGAGAGCTACCCCCAAGATCTCTTGCATGGAGGAAGCTCAGAAGAAGCATCCTATAGGCCTGCAAACTTGCAAGAAGGTATCCCCCAAGATCTCTCACATGGAGGAAACCCGAGAAAGCGGACTCCATAGAGTTGGAAAGTGGCTTCATCGGCGCACCTATAAAGCAACATGTTTACCCATAGATAGAACATGTCAGAAAGTAGCCATGTAGGAAAGTAAGCAGACAGTCACACAAATTGCCAACAAGTTGGAAAACTTTCAAAGAGGTCCCTCGAGAACCCAGCGTGAAGAAGGGGGTCCACTCAAGGGACACGCTATTCGAAAGTACGAAAGAGATACTTCTTTCTTGAATTGATTCATCATCAAGGAATCCTTTTGAAAGATGTTCACTTCATCAAGGAATTTGAAAGGAAGAATACCCACGTGAGGGGAAGGTCAAAGTTGTTCCCACTTCGGAGGAGGGTTCTCAAGTTCTTTCTTTACGAACCCATGATGAAGGAAACACGTTCCATTAGGGTTTCAAGTCGAGAATGTGATTCTTGAAAGGAAGTTTGTGAAGATTCTCGAGAAAATATTTGTTGGCAATGAATGTGTTTTCCAAAAATCAGAGTGTTGTAGAAGTGGTGTTATCACACATGAAAGGGACAACTCAAGCAAAGAAGAGAGAAAGATAAAGGAAAATCAAAAGAGAAAAGATAACACAAACAAAGGGCACAGGGGTAGCTTGATATTTTGGGGTTAGAACTGCTCATAAATATATAAGTATAATAATAGTATATAAAATGAACTTTCATCAACCCCCTACTATATCAGACCATGTGAAGAATGCATGAGAAGAAAAAGTAAAAATAAAAAATTGGGTAAACATGGAAGGGAAGTCTAAATTCCCCCAATGCTTTGCATCGTCCCCAATTTATCAAAAATCAAGTCACAAACATGGAAGAATGATGATACAAATAGAAGAATGTTTACAACACAAAAAACATTCCTGTATCCAAGCACCAATAGGGGTGGTAAGGGTCATCCAGGCACACATAGCACGATCACGGGGGAACACATCACAACACACACACACACATCTAATCTAAAGATAAAGAAGGGACCTCCCCCTAACACTAATTGACCAAGAGTCCATCTACTTCCCACTCTAGATCATTGTAGGGGGAAGGAGGATGATCCTGCAGTGGTGGAATGTTAAGAGGAGGAGCATTTGACCCTCCCACAACAAGTGCTAAGGAAGAGGGCCTCGTAAGGTCCTCTCCACCAAGTTCTTGTGGAGCTAAGGTCAGCTATTTCATGAAGGTCAGAACCTCATCCAAAGAGTTAAACATGCACTTAACAAGAGTTCCATCTTTCACCTCAACGGACAGAGAAGGTTGCGCATGAGATTCACCACTAGGCTTGTCGAGTGATTCGAGAGTGGTGACGAACTTAGGAGAAGTTGGGACTGGTTCTGTCACTAGGATAGAACAAGTCAATGAGGGGCCACCTTTCAGAGAAGGTGGGATCCTCTTACATCCTTCGTTGCTGGAAGGACCACTTTCTACGTTTTGTTTCATCGAAGGAGAACTCCCCACAGATGAGGCAAGAAGTGTGGAGGAAGAGTAGGAGGAGACAACTGCAGTAGATACGACTGAAGTATTCATCATGTTTATGGGTTTCGAGAAAGGCTAGACATCCAGAAGGGACATCAACAGAGGTAGCTCCACCAAAAGAGCAATGAACACCTGCACCTTTTGAGGGTTAGGCACATTCACACTCACAACGGAAGATAGAAATGGTACAGAGATAGACTGAACAGAAGCAGAGAGGAGAAGAGAGGAGGATGTGGCAAGAGGCCCTAATACAGGGGTGGTCATCTCCTCTTCCTTCCTCTGGAAGGCAGCCTGTTCAGCCATGAGATCCTTTTGTTGGCTCTTGCACTCACATGCAAGGCAGTTCCTGCAACTCTTTGAACCAAAGGTCAAAATTTGTGAAAGAAAAAAAGGCTCCGGCTCAGCCATGGGAGTGTCCACTATAGTCGTTTCTAGCAAAGGAACAAACTCCTAAACAAGAATAAGAGGAACCGGTTGAGAAGCAGCAAGGGGATTTGACTCAAGTGCCTCAGCATCGGGCCTCTTCCCATTCATTGCTTTGAGAGCAAGACCTGTAGGAGGCCGCAGAGGTTGATACATAGAGGATTCCCCATGGGGACCTTTTTTCCTATTATACCGAATGGGCCTATGCTCTGTGGGAAAAATAGGAAGCTCAAATGTGAAACTCTTGGGCTTTCGCCAAGCGGGCACCATAGGATTTTCTCGCAAACACGAAACGAAATATGATGGCACCTCAGTGAGGCAAGAGGAAGCATCAGGTTGAACAGCGGAAGAGGAAGAAGGAGGATCTCGGGACCGCTTCTCTTCTTCCCTTCTACATTCCTTAGTAGCATAATTGTTAGCTTTTAGGCAAGCCCTATGTGAAACGACATAAGGTGATGGAGGGTATCTCACTTTCGGCCTTAGTTTCCCTTATAATTTTGATATGTTTGGTGTAGGAGGTTCATCCTAAGTAGGAGAGGACCAACGGGCACAAGCCAAGAGTAATCCAAGGAGTAGCTACTGTATACACTTAAAAATGGTCACATCACATTGTCTGGTAATTAATTAAATATTTTTAATATTTAATTAAAATCTTCAAATTCTATCTGCGTATAAATAAATTTAAATAATTTATTTATATTTCTTCATTCTTTCATTTCGATTAAATAAATAAGTTTATTTAATCATCCTTTCGTATTCATTTCTAAATTAATTAAATAAATATTATGATTTATTTATATTAATTATCAATAATCTTCGTTTGAATATCTTATTCAAATAAAATATTATTCTTCTTCTAAATATCATTTATAATTAAATATTCTAAAAATATTTAATTATTTCCTCTAATTCGATTCTTATATCTATTCATAATTAAATATTTCCAAAAATATTTAATTAAATTCTTCTAAATATTTCAAAAATCTTCTAAAGCCACATCATGATTAAATATTACAAAATATTTAATTAATTCTTCTATAGTTTTCAAAAATTAAAAATCAAATATCAAAAGCAATAAATGAAATTAAATAAATTTAAATATTTATTTAATTTGGGATTTATCTTCAACTCCCGGGAAGCAAACGGCCAAAACAGAAAATTAAATTTCTTCTGTTCCTGTGCAGGTTTGTTCCCGTGGGTTGAAGATAGGATTCCATCCTTCTCTCCAACCTCTCAACCTCCCCCATTTTCTTCTCAACCTCTCAATCTCTCACCATTCAAATTTACCAGACAAATTCATAGCCGTAGATTCTTGCCAGCCGGATGGAGCCTGCAAAAAATCTATAAATACAGCTGCCGGGAGCTCCAAAATCATATAGAATTTTAAGCAAGTAAACTATAGGCAAATTGCAAGTAGCATTAGCATTCATAGAGCATTTTCATAGCAATAGCATAGAATCATAGGAATAACAGTAGAATCATGACATTTTCAATTCACAGCCCCTGTACATAATCTGCAGCCCCTGTCCATATTCATTTGCATTTTCACTTTCATCAGCATCTAGAATAGTTTTCTTTTGCATACTCGTTCTGCAGCAGCCATTTGGAGAAGCTTACACAATCTGAGAGCCAAAAAGCTTCAAAAGAATCTCTGTGGATAGAGAAAAATGGGACGGCACTGAAGAAGATTTTGTTTGTTTAAATTTAATTTAATTTCTTTAGTTTAAGGTTTCATTTAGTGTTTTATGTTTTCTTTTACATTTCAATTAAGCATTATACACATTTTTGGCACCCACCGTGGGGCCCTTGCCCCTTTTTAATGTTTTGTTTGCAGTTTTTTTTGACAGGTTACAGAAAAAAAACCTCGGAATAGCGCAAGAAACACGTTTCGGAAGAACACCTCCAGTTTAGCGCCCGTGAAGACTGTTTTAGCGCCCGTAACGAGTCTTTCAGCGCCCGTGAAGACTGTTTTAGCGCTCGTAACGAGTCTTTCAGCGCTCGTGAAGACTGTTTTAGCGCCCGTAACGAGTCTTTCAGCTCCCGTGAAGACTGTTTTAGCGCCCGTAACTAGTCTTTCAGCGCCCGTGACAAGTATTGCAGCGCCCGTAATATGTTTTGCAGTGCAAATTTTTAGAAGACTGTAATTTGTAATCTGTAACTTTAGTTTAGTTTAACTGACTCTGACGCAGCCGCGGACAGTTATTAAAAATTAAAAATTAAAAAAAAAAATTTATCAATCCTAGGGTAGACATCTAAAGCATAAAATTTATCAATCCTAGGGTAGCCATCTAAAGCATAAAATTTATCAATCCTAGGGTAGTCATCTAAAAGCATAAAATTAACCAATCCTAGGATAGACACTTCATCTTTCAATTTGGGTTTAAAATTGAATTTTCTTGTTATGTGAAGCAACATCTTCACTTAGTTAGAAAATTTTTATTTTGGTGCTTAATAATTGAACCCTTGTTTGCTTTGTTCTCGGTGATAGGCCTATGCTCTCCCCTTAACTGGGTGATCAAAATGCCAAACTCATCAATTTTCTTTTATGCAATTTACTATTTTATTAATACCTTGTAGAGAGCCTGCTCTTGTGGGAAAAAGTACTCACCCAAGAGGAACGACTCAAGTGGGTTCAAGCCAAAGCCAGGCTATTCCACCCCACTATAAAATTTAAAGCAAAATTGGGGAAACCCTCTTTTGACGGTAGTGTGCATTGATAACCATCCCCAAAGCCTTTGTTCTAAAGGTAGGGAGGTCTCTCGAGGGAGTCTATCATTTGCCGCACCGAACGGAAACCCTTACTACGAACCTAGTGTAGTAACTAACCGAGTCAGTTTCCAAACATTGTTTCACCATGCTAGTAGGGAGGGGAAGACCCACCTCAAGATACTCATCACATAACTCGCCATGATTGTTTACAGGATCCTGTGATCCACCTCCGCCACTCGAAAGTATCACACTGAAAAAAGACAAAAACATGGGCGCCCTTTCGGGGGTGACATGGCTGTGTGAGTCGACGCAGTTTTAAGATGTGGGCTGTTGATTGCTATGATGACCTACTTGAGCATTTAAGAGTGAGTCTGTTTGAAGTGCTTGTCATGTGTAAAACCTGTTAAAACAATTTTTGAAAAACAGTTTGGTTACACACTTGATGTTTAACATAGGACTTAAAACAACCGTTTTTAACTTGTTTGATGTGTTTACATTACATTACTTTAGATAAAGATCATCCAAAACACTCATTATCATATTGATCAATCTCATGTTACGAGATTGGAAATCTACAAAATTTGTAAAGAAATCCGTTTCCAAAAGGATTAAGAAGCTAAAGAAACCTCTCAACCACAAGAAATTATTGAAGAAACAAAAATTCTTATATCAAAGTCGAAAAGTTTTACTTAAATATAGAACTTTTCTTCATAGGTATCATGATTGTGTTAGAGGTCTCTCAGATGATTATGCCATAGAGCCCTTGTATTCACAAGCTTATTTTCAAAGAAGAGCCCTTTCTCAAAGGCATAACCATAGTCAACGCATCCGTTTTAGTTATATTCCCCAACCAGCAATCGAATACTCTACTCGTCCAAATCAAATCTTACAATATAGAACTTAGAATACATTAGGCATCTATCACTAAATCCATCTTTTTACAAAGCCATGATCAAAACTTCATAAAGTGCAAAAATTATCATTTTCTTGATCTTTTGCTTATATTCCCATTAACAGGATTTTCATCCTTTCACTTAGGGAACAACACAAGCTATAAGATTAGAAAATTTCGTATAAGTCATAGAATTTTCATTCTATTCTAACTTTTATACATACCACATCAATTGCACTATTTCACTTTTTTGATCAAAAGTAAGTAAAATTTGGAGTAAAATCTATGCCTGTTCTCACAAGATCTCAAAAACAAATGGAAAAAGACGAGGGAGAAACTACAACTAGTAAAATGGGTGATCGAAATGAAAAAGAAGAGGACACATTTAATCTTGATGAGATAATGGAAGAAAAGCTTCAAGAAGCAGAACAAGATCCTCAATTCCATACTCTTATGGAAAGAATCCTAGAACGTAACAAAGAAAAATACTTCCTTTCATTAGCTAATCAAGGAGCTAAGTTGCCTCACACCTTTGACATAGAGGGGATTAAACAAAATCCTAAAAATCCTCCTAATGACTTTAGTGCTCTTAACCAACAGATAAAAGAATTACAAGGGCAAATAAAGGAAATGCAAGGAGGTACAACAAAGAAATATGTTTTGGAAGACATATCTCCTTATCCATTTGATAGGAGTCTTCAAATGATCCCATTTCCAAAACATTGCGAAATTCCTAAGTATGATAGGTATAATGGAAAAACTGATCCCATAGACCATGTTAGGGATTTCCGAAACATGAGTCTTGAATTCGCCTATGACAATACTTACTTGATGCGATTATTTCCACGAAGTCTAGGTGTACAATCCATGGAGTGGCTTTCAAAAATTACTCCACCTATCAAAACTTTTGAGGAGTTGATAAATCAGTTTATCTCACAATACTCCTACAATATTCAACATCAAATAACAATGCTTGATCTTTGTAAAGTAAAACAAAAAGTAGGAGAACCCTTTACTACATTTTTACAAAGATGGAGAAGATTATTTGCACGATATTCTCGTCCTATTCCTGAAAAGGAAAAGATGGATATTTTTATCAATAGCCTTGATCCAGAATTAAGCTATAGGCTTAACCTTCATTGTCCTCATAACTTTGAAAAACTGATCGAAAATGCAATCACTATTGAAGGGGCCTTGGTTAAAAGGGGAGTGATAAAACTTGATAATCCAAGTACATCAAATCAAAACAACGATAAAACAAGGTTTTGGAATAGAAACAAAAATGTTGTTAATGATGGTATAGTGGATGCAAATAATTTACGAACAAGACCATCCGTTTTCAATCTATCAAGTGCTCCAAGAAACAATTCACAAGGAAATACAATTCAACAAGGAAACAACAATCAACAAGGACAAATTTCCAAGCAAGAGAACATGACCAATCAAAATACCAATCAAAATCATGGTAATTTCAATAATAATCTTGGCAATGCCCAAATATCAAATCCGTCTAGACCTTCATTCTTTTCAAATCGACAGACTTTTACTGCTTTGGGTCAATCTCTTGAATCTGCTCTCAAGGAACTTCTTGATAATAAGGTTATCACTTTACCACCACAAAGAGATTATGAGCCACGAGTTAAACCACCATCATGGAATGACTCGTATTATTGCAATTATCATCGATGTAAAGGTCATAGAACAAACAATTGTCAAGCTTTGAAAAATCTAGTACAAGATTTAATTGACAATGGTACTATTACAATTGAGGGACATCATACCAATGATGATCATCAAGCATTCAAAGATCCTTTGCCAAACTACCAAAAGGGGGAAACATCGGATACCAAAGCCAAAAGCATACATAATGTTGAAGACAATATAATCCGTCATATTTATACAGATGATAATCGGATTAATGTTATCAAAATCAAAGGAAAACAAGAATATCAACAGGTTAATGTAACAACAAGAGGTCAAGCAAAGGTTGTTTTAAAAGGAAGTTCATCTAAAACAACTATTTCTTCTCCAACTCAGTATAATCTGGTTGATCAATTGAGAAAAACATCAGCTCAAATTTCTATTCTTGAACTTCTTAAAATATCCCCCATACACAAAAATATTTTAGAAGAAGCGCTTGTGAACACAACTGTTGATACTGATCTAGATGCAAACAGATTTCAAGCCATGGTGGGACATTTGTCTTCCCCCACTTGTCTTTCATTTTCCGATAAAGATGATGCTTCTATAACACATCCACATAATTCCTCGCTCTATCTTGAAGTCATGATCCATAAACATCGAATTAGACGTGTCTTAATAGATGGAGGAGCCGGTTTGAATATTTGTACCTTAAAATTGATAAATGCCTTAGGAATTTCAGAAAATGAAATTGATTCACGAAGGAAGATAACCATTAAGGCATATGATGATGAAGAAAGAGCTTCTAAGGGATTAATATTGCTACCTATCAGAGTGGGACCTGTTGTGAAGAATACTTTTTGTCAGGTTCTAGATCGAGATCTGTCTTATAACATACTTTTGGGTCATCCGTGGATCCATGATATGCAAGTCGTACAATCAACATATCATCAATGTATCAAGTTTCCATATGATGGACAAGAAATAACTATACAAGCTGATTACAATAGTACCCAAACTTGTTCCAATCTTAGGGTGAGTCAAGATGTCTTTGTGCCACACAATAGAGAAGCTCTTGTTGTTTCTTCTTCTAATCTACAAGTCCAATTGCAAGAATTGACAAACAATCTTGACACTAAACTGAAGTTTAAAGACAAAGGGGTAGGTGAATATTCACTATCTCTTTCTACTTTACCTCCTTCTCCAAGATCACATGGTTTACCAAATCAAAAGATTGTGACTCCTTCTACATCTCAAACTTCCATGCCAATCACAAAGTTTGATGGAAAATTCATTAGAGCTAATACCACTGAAGAAGAAGCTGAAGATAGGGACATCTTAAATTGGCTATACAAAGATGAAGATGAATCTCTCTTACACATTAAGTTACCTAAAGAACAATATGGTAAAGGGTACGCTATTATGCAAAAGATGGGTTATGAAGGGAATGGTCCTATAGGGAAACGAAGAGAAGGAATTGTGGAACCAATTCAGCCTATTTCAAAGCATTCAAGTGATAAAACAGGACTTGGATATGGTAAAGATAAAGAAGAACTTACTTCACAGCAGACATCATTAGTTCATAAAGGAGAATTTGTGTCAGATAAATCTCATGAATCAGTTTTCCAATTGCAAAATAGTTCAGATACTGATTCTAATGAATATGAATGGGACACCATTTATAATGATGAATTCTGGAGGGATAAACAAATTGATACTATACATAAATATGCACCTGTTCTTATACAAGGAGAAGGTTCAAGGCCTCCACTCGATTATATTTTACAAAGCGATCATGACTCAAGTGAGGAAGAATCAGATTCTAACGAGATTGATAATCAACAGGAGAATACCATCACAGACCTTGTTTACCATGAGGATGACAACCACATCATGACTTTGACAATTCAAGACCTTACCCAACCTAATGATCCTATGCCTTTAGTTTATCCAGAACTTATAGATTGGGACATTGATGCACCTATCCATATTCCTACATTCAGTAATGATGAAGATGTTATAACTTTCCTTTGTTCCTCAAATGAAGAAAACAATTGTTTCATTCAAGAATCTTATACTCATGATTTTGACAAGGAGAGTGTCAAGTCTCTTAGCTGCAAAATAAATGAAATAAAAGATGGATCTATTGATGAAAACCGAAAAAAGGCAGTGATAGATCAAAACAAGAGAAAAATAAAGAGCGAATCTGACAGTGAAAACCTTTCTGAGGCACTGAAGGATGAGAAACTTGACACTCTTCCCAAGTATTATCATGAAAGATCTTCTATTTTGATTGAACCAACAGAATCAATCAACATAAGTACACCAGAGCAGCCAAAAGTTTTGCAAATTGCAGCATCATTAACAGTTGAAGAAGTCCAGAAATTCATGCAATTCTTGAAGGATAATCAAATTAATTTTGCTTGGTCATATGCTGATATGCCAGGGTTAGATCCTAATCTGATAATGCATCATTTATCTATCAAACCTGGGATAAAACCTGTAAAGCAAAAGCTCAGAAAGATGCATCCACATGTTGCATTATTGGTCAAGGAAGAATTAAAGAAGCTTTTAGATGTTGGATTCATTCGAACTATTGACTATGCAGAATGGATTTCAAACATTGTACCTGTTTCAAAGCCAGATGGAAGGATCAGAGTTTGTACAGATTTCAGGGATTTAAATAAAGCATGCCCTAAAGATGATTTTCCTTTACCTAACATAGATTTGATTGTTGACTTAACTGCTGGTCATGCAATGTATTCATTAATGGATGGATTCTCAGGATACAACCAGATAAAAATTGCACCAGAAGATCAAGATAAAACAGCGTTCACATGTCCTTGGGGTACTTATTGCTGGAATGTAATGCCATTCGGGTTAAAGAATGCTGGAGCTACTTATCAAAGAGCAATGACAACTATTTTTCATGATATGATGCATACATTCATGGAAGATTATGTTGACGATTTACTTGCTAAATCTCATACACGAGATGAACACCTAGAAATCTTGTCAAAAATCTTTGTCAGAATGGAAAAATTCAATGTTCGACTGAATCCAAAGAAATGTGTCTTCGGTGTTACATCTGGAAAACTCTTAGGGTACATTGTTTCAGAAAAGGGTATAGAAGTTGATCCAGAAAAGGTACAAGCTATAATGGATATGCCTCCACCACGAAATATCAGTCAATTAAGATCCTTACAAGGAAGATTACAGTCCATTAGAAGGTTTATAGCTCAACTAGCAGACAAAAGCTTTCCATTCACACATCTATTGCATAAAAATGTTCCATTTAAATGGGATGACAAATGTGAAGCAGCATTCAATCAGATTAAGCAATATCTTACACATCCACCAGTTCTAATTCCACCTATTCCAGGAGAGCCGCTTATACTCTATATTTCAGCAACAGAAGTATCTTTGGGTGCATTGCTAGCACAAGAAGACTCTACAGGTAAAGAAAGGGCTATATATTATATCAGCAGAACCTTAACAAGACATGAGTTAAACTACAGTTTCATTGAAAAAGCTTGTCTTGCAGTAGTGTTTGCTTCTCAAAAGTGGCGACATTATATGTTGACTCATACAGTTAAGCTGATAACAAAGATAGATCCATTAAAATACTTATTAAGCAGAGCCACTTTAACAGGAAGACTTTCAAAATGGGTAATGATCTTAAGTGAGTTTGATATTCACTATATAGATCGAAAAGCGATTAAAGGACAGGTCATTGCAGATCAGTTAGCTGAAGCTCCTTTACAAGAAGACAATCCAATGAATATTGAGTTTCCTGATGTAGATGTCTTTACAACAACAATTCAGAGACCGTGGGCATTGTACTTTGATGGATCTTATACACAATATGGCTCGGGGGCAGGGATTCTTTTTGTTACACCTGAAGGACATACCATTTCACGATCATATCGGTTGATGTTTCCTTGCACAAATAACATAGTAGAGTATGAGGCATTACTCATAGGATTAAAGATAGCTTTGGAATGGCAGATTACAGAGCTGGAAGTTTATGGTGATTCACAACTTATCATTAATCAAATTAATGATGACTATCAAACCAAAGATGATAAGTTGCTACCATACAAAAACATGGTGGATGATTATAAGAAATATTTTGTGTCAATCAAAGTTTTCACAAATATCAAGAATTGACAATAAAGCTGCAGATGCAATGGCTACCATTACTTCTTTATTACAAATATCAGAAGATCAAACCAAGTATGAATTCTTGGTGGAACAATTGTTTTCTCCTGCATATGATAATCCTGAAAACCAAGTTATATGTCATTTAACCGGTTCAGATTCACCTTTATATGGCAAAACTTATACCTATTTGAAAGATAACATCTTGCCTTTAGATTTATCCCGCAACCAAAAACGGAATTTCATACGCCAATCATCTCGTTATACCTTAATTGCCAATATCCTTTATAGACGTGGTCTTGATGGTACACTCCTTAGATGTCTTGAACGTGACGAATCTGAAAAAGCCTTACAAGAGGTTCACGGTGGTATTTGTGGAACTCATTCGAGTGGTTTGACCTTAGCGAAGAAACTTGTCAGAATGGGATACTATTGGCCTACCATGGAGCAAGATTCTTTTACTTTTGTTAAGAAGTGTTCTAAATGCCAGATCCATGGGAATCTTATTCATGCACCTACACAAGAATTACAACCTTTCATTTCAACATGGCCTTTTTCTCAGTGGGGATTAGATCTTGTTGGTAAAATACATCCTTCATCGTCAAATGGTCATAAGTTTATCATCACAGCTACTGAGTATTTTACAAAATGGATTGAAGCTGTTCCTCTAACAACAGTGACTGGTAAACAAATATCTTCATTTATCCTGAATTACATTATTTGTAGATATGGAATTCCTAATTCTATTGTTACTGATAATGGAAGACCTTTTAAGAATCGGGATGTTGATGAACTTTGTGAAAGATTTCATATCCAACACAGGTACTCTACACCTTATTATCCACAGGGTAATGGTCAAGCAGAAGCTTCTAATAAAACCATTTTGAAGATATTGAAGAAGACAGTAAATGATGCTGGACGTGATTGGCATGTTCAACTCAACCCAGCTTTGTGGGCATATAGAACTAGTATTCACACACCAACAGGAGCTACACCATATACTTTAGTCTATGGAGCAGAAGCGATCTTACCATTGGAAGTTGAAATACCTTCGCTTAGGGTTTCACTTAAGGGATTGATAAGTGATGAAGACTACCGAGTTTCTCGCCTTCAAGAGCTCGAACTGTTAGATGAAAAATTCTAACATGCAGCTGATCACTTGAAAGGTTATCAACAAGTCATGTCTCGTAGTTATAACCACAGAGTTAAGCCATGGGCATTTCAAGTGGGTGACTTAGTTTTGAGGGAAAATCCACGTAATCAGCAAGATAGAGAAAAGAAAGGCAAATTTGAACCTAATTGGCTTGGTCCATTTGTTATTGTAGCAGCATATGGTTCTGGAGCATATCAGTTATCCACATCAGAGGGGGACCTGTTTGAAGAGCCAATCAATAGTATTCATCTTAAGAAGTTCTATGTCTAAAAGTCACAGAAAAATCAAAAAATCATAAAAACTCACGAGAAAAATCAAAAAAAATCATGTAAAAGTCACGAAAAATCATAAAATCATAAAAGTCTGAAAAATCAAAAAATCATAAAAACTCACGAGAAAAATCAAAAAATCATAAAGGATACGAAAAATCAAAAAAATCATAAAAAGTCCTGAAAAAATCAAAAAAATCAAAAAAAATCCTGAAAAAGTGCAATAAAAACAAGTGGTGAAAACTTGGCAAACAAGCGCTACTTGTGATTACAATGGGCTCCTCCATTTATTAGTTTATGTCTTATTTTCACTTTAGGCATCATTCATCCATGTCTATATTCTGTATATATCTTTCATTATCCATACCGTATAAAATGGGAATTTTTAGGTTTCATCATGGCTTGATGAAATTTGTACATATCTTTTATCTTTAGGTTGTGTTTACACTGGGGGCAAAACGCAGAAACATACAAGAGAGGGGCAACGAGCTTTCAAAATATCACAAGCAGACAAATAACAGCTTGACAAAACAAAACAAACATTGTCAAATCAAATCAATCACAAACATGTTTATGCCAATGAAAATCAAAAACAACATGATCCAAACAACTATCGAAGTGAGAATATCAATGATGATAACCAAATTGGATGATCTTAATCTGAATAAATGTTTGAAATGCCTTAAGCAGGATTTGAATGGTTGTTTGATTTTCTATCATATCTCTGGAGTAATTCGATGATGTACTAAACTAGAAAAGCAAGGAAGGAGTATGATTTTTCTTTGTCTTCTGTTTGCGAGGAAATCATTAGTACTATGCAAATTGGTCGCGAGACATGTTCTACTATGGATCATGGATGACATTTCGGAATTTACATGGGAAACGGGTTAACTCTTGTCTGTTTATGCAAGCAATACTCAGGTCATCTTGGTTCAATTATACCTAGATGCTTGTATTAACTTGCTATATTAAAAAAAAAAAATCATGAAAGCAATACTCAGGTCATCACTGGTGCTAACATACCCTTTGATGCTTGTATTAACTTTCAACATTTCAAAGCTCTATGATGATACAAAAAGCATGTATAAGATCTCCAAATGGCAATATTGTATGAATGTCCTGCATGGTTAGTATAGATTGCATTCATGTTAGAATTTGCATTTTGCATTTATAGATTTCTAAAAAGCTGGGAAAGAATCAAAGATTTATATCTTTTCAAATATGACTGAGTATATTTTGACATTCACAAAACATTGTTTTATACATTTTACATACATTTGCATTAGAAAATCATAAAAACAAAACATACATACATCATACATTCATTCATCAAATAAATTTCGTCTCATACCATCATGTATATAAATAATCATAAATCATGAAGCCATCATATAGTCCACATCATATATATATATATATCATGTAAAATCATCACTGCATTTCATATATTTCAAAAATGCATGTCAAAATGTACAAGGATGTCAAACTACAAATGATATAATATCATCAAAAATGTGATCATCTCACGGTGTATACAAAATGTCTCAACAGAATATCATAAAAGAGATCATATACAATGCACTAGGCTGAACTATCCTGTGATGGAGCTGGCCTAGGACCTGTACCACCTGCCCCTGATGGACCTGTATCACCTGCCCCTGATGGACCTGCTCCGCCTGACCCCGGTGGCCCTCTAGGAGGTAATGGCTGTGTCACACCCCTGCTGGTAGTACGAGAGCGACCATGAGTAGATCGTGACTGAGTGTAGCTCTCTCTCTGCTCAGCTGGGACTGCATCATGATATCTGGTGCGATAAAACTCTGCCTCTCGAGTAGCCCTCGTAACCTCTCTCATCATATCACCTGGCAAAGTGCTACCTGCCACTCTCTGTAGGCTATCTGCTAAGGCAATGGCCTGCTCACCCCGCTGTCTAGCTGCATCTCTCTCGGCAGTGATCGAAGTCACCTGACCCTGCAACTGTGAAATCAAGGCCTGTGCCTGTGATAGCTGAGCCTGCAAGCTCTGTACTGTGCTCTGCAGAGAAGATATCTGACTCGCTACTGTCGGATCCACTGACGGGGATGGGTCAGTATGCCTCATCCGTGGTCCACCTCTGCCTGCCCTACCTCCTCTACCACCTCTCCTGCCGCCTCTCCTGCCACCCCTACCATCACCACCATCATCTCCATCTGAGTCATCATCTCCACTATCCTCCTCGTCATCACTGTCCTCTGAATCGTCATCACCTGACTCTGAGTCTCTCTGTCGACGTCTCTGTCCAATGACAGGAGCAACGGCCTCATCAGGATCAAACATGCGTGGAGGTGGATGCTGTAGAACATACTGAACATACTCTGGTGTCGCTCCTGCATCAAGAACATCCACCTGGTAATCCCACATCTGTGCTCCTAAACTGATGAACTCTGCAACAGCTGCATCATAAGAGATCCGTGGGCCCCACACTGCAAGCTCTGCCTGTCGCCGCGCATAAATAGCTGAACCAACAGGCATACCCTGAGTCCGACCAAACTGTCGCAATACACGTCCAGCAAGAAATCTCTCCAAGATCCATGTGGTCCGTCCAATCAAAAATCTGGAAGTGCATACAAAAGGCATCTCCCTCGCATTGTCTGGCCATGGCTCACAATCCAAATATGGTCTCCAGCATACTGTGTCCAAACTATCTAACAGCCGCTGCCAATACACTAGTTTGCCCAGTCTAGGCTGAGCAATAATATGTGCATATCTCCATCTGTATGCTCGACCAGCTGGTCGCTCTCCTCGAGTCAATGGACGTAACACTGCAAAATGCTCTCATGCCCATATCTATAATAATGAACATCCGACAGTAAAACTCCGGCCTCTACCATATACGATATGATGTAGCTCGTCATATAAGTGGGCTAGCATACAGGTACCCCATGCATACCGTGTCCCCTGCATCACCATGCTCTCTAAGACACGACCCCATCCGATCGTGAACCCCTTCGACCTATGGTCGGGGCACAACACACCTCCAATGAATCCTGCAAGTACAGCTGGTAGTGGTGGATAGGCATCTGTAATCTCACCCCATGGGATGAAGTACCCAGCAATCTGATCATCTCTGAATATCCATCTCAAAGCAAGAGTACCTCCAGCCTCTCGTCTGTCAAAAACAACAATCTCTCCCATCACTGGGATCCGTAGGATGCGATATACGTCCTCGGGAGTCACTGTAATCTCGCCGGTCGGTAAATGAAAGGTGTTGGTGTCGCTATGCCACCTCTCTGCAAGTGCTGTCAATAGAGCCCTATTGAGGCGAACCTCGGGCATATCAAGTAATGAAGTCAAACCACAAGCATCAATCACATCTCTATCAGACTGTAATAAATGAGGAATCAATGACCATGTGCTCGGGAAAGTCTCTCGTACCTGCAAGACACCTAGTCTCTCTGTTCACATACATCATCAAAACAACATCAATATCAAATCATCTTAACGTATCAATCCAAAATGAATCAATCAAATTATTTGTTTTTCATTATCATGGAACGCAAATAATCAACATCAAGTTTCTTTCTAAACAACTTTAGGAGAAAACTTATCTATCCTATTTGTTTTTAACAACTTTAAAAGCAAATTTATCAGCTACTATTTGTTCTCCAACAATTTGGGAAACAAATTTATCATGTGGAACGAAAAGCGCTACAGAACTGATTGTGGGCGCTACAAAATTCTTTATCAGCGCTAAAGAAACTTTTGCGCTACAGAATCAATCAAGAGCGCTACAAAACTTATCATATGCGCTATGAAATATTTTGCGCTACAAGACATATCAAAAGCGCTGTAATAAGTTTCAAGTGCGCTAAGAAATCAATAGCGCTACAATACATATCATATGCGCTACGAAATAGTTCACGGGCGCTACGACATTGTATGCGCTATGGAAAATTTCAAATGCGCTACGATACACCTTAAGGGCGCTACAGTATTAAACGCGCTATGAAAATTATTGATTGCGCTATGAAAAACCTTAAGAGCGCTAAAACTCAAAAATTTCTACATTAACCATTAAAAACGTGCGCAAAAACAAAATTTTGAAAGACAGGAATTTGCGAGACACATACCGGAGGTCCGTAGTGCGCCGGCCGCTAATGACGTTGGATACGCTCGAAACGGTGCAGGTGAACCGGAAGTGCCATGATTATCAACTCAGAGCTCAATATTTGCAAATTTTACTAGGTTAAAATTGAAAATGACATGGAAAATGACATTTTTAACCTATATAATGGTAAAATTGGAGAATTTTTATCATATTTTCACATACCAGGGGCAATTTCTTCATCAAATTTTCATTTCATATCTTATCAGGTCAATTTCTTCATATCATAAGTTTCGAACGCTGAATCGATATCTTTAAAATCATAAAAATTCAAAATTCAAAATTCAAAAAAAAAAAAATAAAAATAAAAAAAAATTCAAATATCGATTCATCGTTCGCGGGGGCATACATCTATCAACATTTCAAATCAATATTTGGGGCAAAATTTCAAAATTCTTTGAAGTAATGCGTAAAACACATCACTTCAAAGAGGGGCAAAATGTATACACTTAAAAATGGTCACATCACATTGTCTGGTAATTAATTAAATATTTTTAATATTTAATTAAAATCTTCAAATTCTATCTGCGTATAAATAAATTTAAATAATTTATTTATATTTCTTCATTCTTTCATTTCGATTAAATAAATAAGTTTATTTAATCATCCTTTCGTATTCATTTCTAAATTAATTAAATAAATATTATGATTTATTTATATTAATTATCAATAATCTTCGTTTGAATATCTTATTCAAATAAAATATTATTCTTCTTCTAAATATCATTTATAATTAAATATTCTAAAAATATTTAATTATTTCCTCTAATTCGATTCTTATATCTATTCATAATTAAATATTTCCAAAAATATTTAATTAAATTCTTCTAAATATTTCAAAAATCTTCTAAAGCCACATCATGATTAAATATTACAAAATATTTAATTAATTCTTCTATAGTTTTCAAAAATTAAAAATCAAATATCAAAGCAATAAATGAAATTAAATAAATTTAAATATTTATTTAATTTGGGATTTATCTTCAACTCCGGGAAGCAAACGGCCAAAACAGAAAATTAAATTTCTTCTGTTCCTGTGCAGGTTTGTTCCCGTGGGTTGAAGACAGGATTCCATCCTTCTCTCCAACCTCTCAACCTCCCCCATTTTCTTCTCAACCTCTCAATCTCTCACCATTCAAATTTACCAGACAAATTCATAGCCGTAGATTCTTGCCAGCCGGGATGGAGCCTGCAAAAAATCTATAAATACAGCTGCCGGGAGCTCCAAAATCATATAGAATTTTAAGCAAGTAAACTATAGGCAAATTGCAAGTAGCATTAGCATTCATAGAGCATTTTCATAGCAATAGCATAGAATCATAGGAATAACAGTAGAATCATGACATTTTCAATTCACAGCCCCTGTACATAATCTGCAGCCCCTGTCCATATTCATTTGCATTTTCACTTTCATCAGCATCTAGAATAGTTTTCTTTTGCATACTCGTTCTGCAGCAGCCATTTGGAGAAGCTTACACAATCTGAGAGCCAAAAAGCTTCAAAAGAATCTCTGTGGATAGAGAAAAATTGGACGGCACTGAAGAAGATTTTGTTTGTTTAAATTTAATTTAATTTCTTTAGTTTAAGGTTTCATTTAGTGTTTTATGTTTTCTTTTACATTTCAATTAAGCATTATACACAGCTACCATGAGCAACCGGTGGTTTATAACCAGTGTCATGAATCACATGCACAAAACCCTCGTGGATAAATTTTAAAAATTTATGTAGGACTGAGGGTACGGTGTTCATAGCCACTAACCAAGGGATACCTAGCTTCACTCTAAAGAGTTTAGAACCAGGGATAATGTCAAATAGAAGTTTCACAGATTTAGGTCCAACCAGAACTAGCAAGACAATACTACCCAAAGGGGGCACATAAATTTTGTCATGCATTTGGATGGTGCTCACAGGTGCATCGTACCCATCTTTGTGCAAGAAGTTGATTAGCATAATCTCCTCAGTTATAATGTTTACTTGAGATTTCATATCAATGAGAACACCTGCTACAATGTTTTTGTTGATTCACGTAGGGATGTAGAGAGGAGATGGTTCCCTATTAAAACCCATCAGCAGGTCCTGTGAAGTGAAGGTTATACTAGCACCACTACTCATAGGCTATGCATAGGGGATAGGTCGATGCAAGAAGGAGGCCATTACACGCACTAGAAAATACTTTCATAAAGTTCCTAAAAGGTTAAAGGATAAGATGGTGACCCAATTAAGGTTTTGTCGTGCAACACCTACAAAACATTCCAACTATGCCCACTAGGGGTCATAGGTTGAGTTGTGAGCCGAAAGCCTCACAACGCTCACACCTACAACACTCCTAGGATATGAGGAAAGGGACTTTCAGTATCGCAAAATGAAACCAAAATGGTTCACGTCGAGTTCACCAAAAATGTAAGAGAGGGGGACCAACCATGTTCATGGCCCCAAGTCATAGAGGGCCAAGAGCGGAAGGCTACCCTAACTTACCTCATCTTAAAGGGATTTTTTCGAAATGAGGGACAAGAATTATGAGGACTATAAGGTCCTTCAATCACTCTGCAAACCCGAAACTAGTTTTGGGGCTAGGCAAACTAGTTTTTGGCTTCAACACTATACCTCAAGTAGCTCTCTACCCAAGGAGGAAAGTGCGGTTCTAGGATGATAGTACGATGTGCTAGTGTCTCTCATGTGCGCTGGCATCTATACGACTAGAGGGCCAAAAAGACAATGTGAACTATCAGAAAATAGGTTGACGGCCTAGCTAGTCACTTCCAAAAGTCCAAAAAAGAGCTATAAAGTAAGACAAATATGAATGAATATGATAAAGCAAGTATATGAGAGTTAAAGTGACAAGAATTATCTCACAAAGGTAGTCGTTCACCAGCTAGCTCCAAGTACACTTCCACTTACACACAAGAAAGAGGAAATTTGTTCGGGGCTTGTATAGGGGTCTTCCTAAGTCAAACCCACGTTTTGGTGTTTCCACCTCCACGGATAGCCAAGATAGCAATAATGGAGAAAAAGTATGAAAAGGAGAATGAAGGTAAAGAACACAATAACACTTCAAAATAGTATTATGCTACCCAACCAAATTGTAGAGGAGAGGAGTGAAAGGCTTACCACCTCCACCAAGAGCTGACTAGCTAATGGCGGAGAAAATGAGAGGACTCAAGCCCCTGCTACAATGGTGTTGTTCCACACTTGCTCTACTGAGTTGATGGAGTTTTTTTGTTGCTACTATGGAGTGCAAAGTGTTGCTTGAGAGTGATGGATGCAAGAAAAATTCTAGAATGTTGATGGAGTGCCAAAAAGAAGATGAAATGTATGAAGGAAGAGTGAATTTGAAGGGAGAATGAGAAAAATGGGCATATTCGAGTCAATTGGTCGAAGAGGGGCATTACAAATCGACCCCAATGAGAAGTGTAATGCCTCTATTGGCTTCTAATGCAGGAGTCTGTCAAGGACATAAGTGTGTCACATTGATGTCTATGCGTTGTGCAAGCATCCCCAACAGTTATTCTTCTACCGACGCACAAAACAATCACCAAGTGGAACAAAGGCAGTGGGTTGATGTGGATTTTTGCCTTTGGATTTGTTTTTCTAAGATGAGGGAACATGAAAGGGGAATTTTTGTAAGGAGTGCAAATTCGCTCCTATACACTTCCTCAAGTTGTTAGGCTTTTCTGAAGGAACCAAGCTCTGATACCAATTGTCGAACATCCAAAATACTGAGAGGGGGTGAATCAGTATTCTATTAAACTTTTGAAGGCAGCTTATCCAATCACCAAAACACATTAGTAAAAATAAAGAATGAAAGTATAAAACATTCACAAAGTCACATAACACATGAACACCAAGATTTTTATGTGGAAAACCCAAAAATGGAAAAATTGCGGTGAGGATTAACTCACAATATATTATATCTGAATATAGTATATTATAGAGGCTCACTTCTAGGACACACTGTCCTTATAAGGCTCACAACCAAAGTTAAATACAATACAAAAATGGCTCACCACCAAAGTATGAACTAATACAAAGTGCACCTCCCATGTGTTGTATTTGTTGACCAAGACAACTAACAGGGGGGTGAATCAGTTGTAAAAAATTTAAACCTTTAAGAACTTCCACTAGATATTAGATCAATTATCATTCACAAATCCTTTTCTCTACTAATGTGATTAATCATTAAATGCAAAACCAAAAATTGAAAGCATCACACACACAATAACACCATATTTATGTGGAAAACCTAATAAAGGAAAAACCACAATGAGGATTAACTCACAATATAGATAATATCAAAACTGAATACAAAGGCTCACTACCAAAACAGGACTCACTCTTCAGATCAGGACTCACTATCCAATAAGGGTTAACCACCTAGAGGGCTCACTACCATAGAATTACAAAGAAGATAGAAGAGATTTGCTACAAAGAGAAAACAATCTCAATGCAACAAAAATTTCCACCACAACTCACTCGCACACTTGCAGACATGCTTGAATGATAGAGTTCACCTTCAACTCACTACTTCTGGAAACTCACAATTAGATTTCTCACTGATCTGCTCAAACTCGCATCACATACACATTGTTTCGCATCTATCTTGCTTGCATTGCATCATCATCATATCTCAACTTGTATTTATACCGTCTTCAACTTTGAAACTCATCCAAACTCGATCACACACCACTTACATTTACAAATACAAATTAGGTTGGCACCAAAACATTTTATGGTGGAATTGGAATGAGGGAGACCCAAACATACATCTAATGAGGACCTAAATAAGTCCCAACACACTTCAACATGCTTTCATAAACTTCTTGAGTAGTTTTAAACACAAGGTCGGCCAAACCAATGTAAAACACATAAATCAATTAAGCACACACAACCTTAGCATGATCCAATCTTTCTAGATAAAAAAATTAACTTGAACACGACCTCATAAAATTATCCTAAGAACCGCAAGTCATTAGACTCAAACAAGAATAAATCTGGAGCAACAACATTTCTCTCAAACCTCAACCAGATACACAAAAAAGCATAGTTCAAAATTGGTGAACATAACTCGCACCCTACAATGATCCAGAAACCCAAAATCTGGATATAGCAACTTCCAACAACCAAGAACAATACCTCAAATCCTCACTAGCATAGCAGAAAATCTCAGAGAAAAACTTGGAGCAAACATTGAACACCTGCAACCTTTCTTTATTACAATTTTCTCAATATCCTCGACATATACAGTTAATAACCATTATTCATGACATCAATGACAACAGCAACCAATTGGAAATGAGTTAACCAGTTGACATCAATGACAACACCTTTATACTTGCAACAATCTCCCCCTTTGCCATTGATGGCAACACATGATGTGAAAAATTATCAAAGACAACACAACAGCTTTGAACACATTTTTCATGATTTTACTTTCTCCCCCATTAGTAGATAGACTTTTTCACATTATACTTTCTCCCCCTCTGACATCAATGGCAAAGGAAAAAGATGTTTTACATTGATTTACCCTTTGAAATTAAGAACAAAATACTCTTTCAATGACAACACATGACACTACCTACTCCTCCTAAGAGGTAGCCACCAAACATCAGTCCAGAAGAAAGATAGATCCATAGACCCATTGTACTGATGCATCTCCATATGCATCTAGTTCAAGAAAGGAGGGGAAATAACCCCTAACTTCTCCTGGAGATACTCAAAAGTATCTTTAGGAAGAGCCTTAGAAAATATGTCAACAACCTAATCCTTTGTAGGTACATACTCAAGCTTTACTTTATTTTCCACAACCTTTTCTCTCAAAAAGTGATACCTTATTGATATATGCTTTGTCCTTGAGTGCATCACTGGATATTTTGAAATGTTAATTGCACTTGTATTATCACAGAAGATAGAAATGAGATCATCATACATTACTCTAATATCTTTCAATTTTTGACTCATCCACAAAACTTGTGTACAGCAAGATGTTGCACCAATATACTCAGCCTCTACATTAGATAAGGAAATTGAATCTTGATTTTTACTCAACCATGACACCAATCTACAACCAAGAAAGAATGTGCCACCACTTGTACATTTTCTTTCATCAACATAGCCTGCCCAATTTGCATCTATATAAGCACTTAGTGTAAAATCAATATCCCTAGGATACCACAAGCCATAATTCGGAGTGCCATTCAAGTATCTAAATATCCTCTTAATAGTAGCAACATGTGTTTCTTTAAGATATTCTTGAAATCTAGCCACAAGATAAACTGCATGCATGATATCCGATCTGTAGCAGTTAAATACAACAATCCTTGAATCATAGATCTGTATTTGCTCTTATTAGCCTTAGGTGAATCATCATCTTTACTCAATTTGCATCCAGTCACCATAGGAGTGCATATCGGTTTGGAACCATCCATCCCAAACTTCTTTAACATTTCTCTTACATACTTTTATTGTGAAATAAAAACCCATTTTTCTATTTGATTGACTTATAGACCAAGAAAGAAATTCATCTCACCAAACATAAACATCTCAATTCTTTTTTCATCTCTTAAGCAAACATCTTGCACATTGTTTCATTTCCTCCAAAGATAATATCATCAACATATACAACCACTATCAATATTTTTTCATTTTCAATTTTGAAGTACAAATTACTATTTGTCGTACCTTTATTGAAACCTTGTTGAATCAAATATTTGTCTAACCTTGCATGCCAAGCTCTAGGAGCTTGCTTCAATCCATATAAGGTCTTCTTTAATCTTCAAACCATATCTAGTTGATCTAACAACTGAAATCCTTCTAGTTGTTCCATGTATACCTCTTCTTCTAACTCACCATTCAGAAATACAAATTAACATCCATCTGATAAACTTTGAAATCTTTATGAGCAACAAATGCTAAAAACATTTTGATAGCTTCCATCCTTTCCATCGGAGCAAAGGTCTCCTAAAAATCTATACCTTCTCCTTGTGAGTAACCCTTACATACCAGTCTTCCTTTATTTCTAACCACTTCTCCATTCTCATTCAACTTGTTTCTGAATACCCATTTTGATCCAATTATGTTTTTATTTGCCAGTCTAGGGATCAATTCCCAAGTTTGATTCTTCTCAATCTGCATAAGTTCTTCTTCCATAGCTTTCATCCAATGCTCATCATTACATGCTTCACTCACTGTCTTTGGTTCAACTTCAAAAAGTAAGCACAAATTTATTTCACCAGTAGCAGCAACTCTACTTCTTGTCAATACTCATTTCCTCTTATCTCCAATGATTTGACTTTTTGAATGATTTTTTGCACATATTTAGGTGTCTTTTGGGACACCACCAGAGCTTCTTTTTCTTCATTCTGCTTCTCTTGTTCTTCCACAAATTCTTATACTCTTATGCATTCAGGTTCATCAGATAAATATCCATCAACTTCAATTGAATTCTTTAATGCTCCATCAACCTTGACATTTGTGATCTCTACAATCTTTCTCAGTATTTTTTTGAAACATCTGTAAGCTTTGCTTCTAGTAGATTATCCAAGGAAGATACCTTCATCACATCTAGCATCAAACTTCCCTAGATAATCTTCATCCCGTTTGATATAACATTTGCTTCCAAATACCTTGAAATACTTGACAATAGGAATTCTTCCACACCATAGCTCGTAGGGGGTCTTAATATTGTTAGCTTTTGCTTGAACTCTATTGAACACATAAACAACAATGTGAATAGCTTCTCTCCAGTAAACTCCTAGTAGACCTACCTCTATAATCATTAATCTAGCAGCTTCTTGAATCATTTTATTCTTTCTTTCAACAACTCCATTATGTTGAGGAGTTCTAGGAGCAGATAATTGTCTTTTTATTCCATGAACTTCAAAAAACATATTAAAATCATTGGAGGTGAATTCACCACCTTTGT
>VDFB02294270.1:0-46045 GCA_007258455.2 Sequoia sempervirens | reverse complement strand
AAAACCCATTTTTCTATTTGATTGACTTATAGACCAAGAAAGAAATTCATCTCACCAAACATAAACATCTCAATTCTTTTTTCATCTCTTAAGCAAACATCTTGCACATTGTTTCATTTCCTCCAAAGATAATATCATCAACATATACAACCACTATCAATATTTTTTCATTTTCAATTTTGAAGTACAAATTACTATTTGTCGTACCTTTATTGAAACCTTGTTGAATCAAATATTTGTCTAACCTTGCATGCCAAGCTCTAGGAGCTTGCTTCAATCCATATAAGGTCTTCTTTAATCTTCAAACCATATCTAGTTGATCTAACAACTGAAATCCTTCTAGTTGTTCCATGTATACCTCTTCTTCTAACTCACCATTCAGAAATACAAATTAACATCCATCTGATAAACTTTGAAATCTTTATGAGCAACAAATGCTAAAAACATTTTGATAGCTTCCATCCTTTCCATCGGAGCAAAGGTCTCCTAAAAATCTATACCTTCTCCTTGTGAGTAACCCTTACATACCAGTCTTCCTTTATTTCTAACCACTTCTCCATTCTCATTCAACTTGTTTCTGAATACCCATTTTGATCCAATTATGTTTTTATTTGCCAGTCTAGGGATCAATTCCCAAGTTTGATTCTTCTCAATCTGCATAAGTTCTTCTTCCATAGCTTTCATCCAATGCTCATCATTACATGCTTCACTCACTGTCTTTGGTTCAACTTCAAAAAGTAAGCACAAATTTATTTCACCAGTAGCAGCAACTCTACTTCTTGTCAATACTCATTTCCTCTTATCTCCAATGATTTGACTTTTTGAATGATTTTTTGCACATATTTAGGTGTCTTTTGGGACACCACCAGAGCTTCTTTTTCTTCATTCTGCTTCTCTTGTTCTTCCACAAATTCTTATACTCTTATGCATTCAGGTTCATCAGATAAATATCCATCAACTTCAATTGAATTCTTTAATGCTCCATCAACCTTGACATTTGTGATCTCTACAATCTTTCTCAGTATTTTTTTGAAACATCTGTAAGCTTTGCTTCTAGTAGATTATCCAAGGAAGATACCTTCATCACATCTAGCATCAAACTTCCCTAGATAATCTTCATCCCGTTTGATATAACATTTGCTTCCAAATACCTTGAAATACTTGACAATAGGAATTCTTCCACACCATAGCTCGTAGGGGGTCTTAATATTGTTAGCTTTTGCTTGAACTCTATTGAACACATAAACAACAATGTGAATAGCTTCTCTCCAGTAAACTCCTAGTAGACCTACCTCTATAATCATTAATCTAGCAGCTTCTTGAATCATTTTATTCTTTCTTTCAACAACTCCATTATGTTGAGGAGTTCTAGGAGCAGATAATTGTCTTTTTATTCCATGAACTTCAAAAAACATATTAAAATCATTGGAGGTGAATTCACCACCTTTGTCAGACCTCAAGCATTTTATTCTCAAATTTGCTTCATTCTCTACCATAGCCTTAAATGCCTTGAATCTATCTAATGCATCAAATTTCTCTCTAAGAAAAGTAACCCATGTATATCTAGAGTAATCATCAATCAAAAGCATAAAGTACCTATCACCTTGTAGACTTCTCACTCTTTTGGGACCACAGAGTTGTGTATGAATCAAACCCAGTAGTTTGGAAGTAGATTATTCTTTTGACCTAAAACAGTTTCTAGCTTGCTTTCCAAACTGACAATTCTTGCAAATATCATTAACAGGCTTTGTAATCCTTGGTAAATCTCTCATAGCTTGTATTACACTAATTCTCACCATATTATCAAAATTCATGTGACACATTCTCCAATTCCATAACCAACTGTCATTAATCTGAGTCATAAAGCAATTTCCATCAGCACCCTTAAGTTGATAAATATTTCCTTCAGACTTCTTACCAGAAGGAATCACTATTTTGGATCCTTTCCTGATTTCACATCTCTCATCTTCAAATACAAGATTATATCCTTTACTACACATCTTTCCAACACTTAAAAGATTATTCCTTAAACCCTTAACATAGTAGACATCATCAGTATTATTCTTGCCATCAAAACTTACTAAACCTATCGCACAAATCTTAGCACCAATATCATCTCCAAATTTAACTAAGCCTCCATCATATTTTCAAGTTTAACAAACTTACTCTTATCACCTATCATGTGATGTGAACAGCCACTTTTGACAACCCAGTAGTTCTTTTCTTGTTTAGCATGAAGTGCAGAGATCATAATATCCTCATCTTTCTCCGAAGGACTTTCCTTCACCTATCTTTCAGTATTAGCAAGAGTAGATTCATCTTTTATAGCCAAGAACAAGCATTCATTATCATCAAAATCTCCAAAATCAAACTCCTCATCAAAAATACCATCTTCATTTACGTAATATACTCTCATAATCATCTTCCCTTTGTTTTCTTTTCTTAGTCTATGTTTATTCTTCTTAGCTCTTGTAGCCCTAAAATCATTTTTTCTCTTCAATCCATTTCTCAAGCTAGGCTTCGTCATTTCATAAGATGTTAGAGTACGCAACAACTTATCTTTAGTATATGTCTTATAATCTATATATTCCTCAATAGCATATACCTTTTCACTATACGCATTAGGAAGAGTTTTGAGAATCTTCTTCACAATCCTAGATTCATCCACAGTAGCACCAAGTCCTTGCATTCTACCTACTAGCTCATCCACTCTCTGTACATAGGATTTAATGTTCTCATCTTCATAAATCTGCAGGAGCTCGAATTATGCCTCCAAATTCTATAACTTTGCTTCTTTGACCGTTTATCTCCTTCATGCATCTTTTCCAATTCATCCTAGGCCTCTTTAGCAGTTTTTTAGATTTGTAACTTTAATTAAATCAGAATGTGAAAGACTATTCTTCATAATAAACTTCGCCTTGTTGTTCGCTTCATGTGCCTTGATCTCATCAGATGTACTCAGACCATTTGGAGGAGTGTAAGTAGTCATGTAAGAATTCTCAACATCATATCCATAATACTCTAGATATCCTTCCATCTTTATTTTCTAAAGGGCATAATTAGTCCCATCGAACCTAGGAAACTCAATAGTGATCTTGCTTTCCATCTCAGACCTTCCTTAATTGGTTAAGCTCTTCTCTAAGGAACCAAGCTCTGATACAAATTTTTGAACAAGACAACTGAGAGGGGGGATGAATCAGTTGTAAAAAAAATTAACCTTTAAGAACTTCCACCAGAAATTAGATCAATTATCATTCACAAATCCTTTACTCTACTAATGTGATTAATCATTAAGTGCAAAAGTAGAAACTGAAAAAAATCACACACAATAACACTATATTTACATGGAAAACCCAATAAGGGAAAAACGATGGTGAGGATTAGCTCACAATATAGAGAATATCAAAACCAAATACAAAGGCTCAATGCTAGAGAAGGATCACTACCAAAATAGAACTTACTATCCGGATCAGGACTCACTATCCAACAAACCACCCATAGGGATTACTAACACAGAATTACAAAGAAGATAGAAGAGATTTGTTACAAAGAGAAAAAAATCTCAATGCAAAAAAGATTTCCCCCACAATTCACTCAAAAACTTGCAAACATGCTTGAATGATAGAGTACACCTTCAGCTCACTGCTTCCAGAAACTCACAATTAGATTTCACACTGATCTGCTCAAACTCGTATCACATACACATTGTTTCGCATCTATCTTACTTGCATTGATTCATCATCATATCTCAGCTTGTATTTATATTATCTTCAACTTTGAAACTCATCCAAATTTGACCACATACCACTTGCATTTACAAATTCAAATTAGGTTGGTTCCAAAACATTCTACAGTGGAATTAAAATGAGGGCAACCCAAACACACATCTAATGAGGACCTAAATAAGTCCCAACATGCTTTAACACGCTTTCATAAACTTCATGAGTAGTCTTAAACACAAGTTCGGCCAAACTAGTGTAAAACACATAAATCAATTAAGCACACACAACCTTAGCACGATCCAATACTTCCAAATAACAAAATTAACTTCAACACTTGACCTCGTAAACTTATCCTGAGAACTGCAAGTCATAAGACTCGAACAAGAATAAATCTAGAGCAACAACATTTATTTTCGACCTCAGCCAAATACATAGAAAAGCACAGTTCATAAATAGTGAACATAACTTGCACTATACAATGATCCAGAAACCCAAAATCTAGATATAGCAACTTCCAAAAACCAGAAACAATACCTTAGATCCTTACTATCATAGCAGAAAATCCTAAAGAAAAACTCAAAGAAATCATTGTTTTGTGGTATGCATGATATTTATGTCTTTTTATTTAAGTTTATGTAACTGTTGTAAACATCCGTAAAATTTTTGCATTATCCTCCTCTCAAGATTAGTGTAGGAAGTTTTTCCACTATCTTAGTTTCCTTACAAATCCTACACTAATATATACATGAACACAAGAACTGAATTCAAATGGTAACAAATGGATCTTAGTGGTTGCCTCACTCATGCCATTTGATATAAAAAAAAACAAGTTGCTAACTCATCTACTTTATTCATACCTCAAACTAGGGTATGCATACTAACATAGGTAGAACTTCATTCCATCAACATATTGTTGCATATTAGTGTTGTCATTGATGTCAACAGGGAGATTGTTGGAGATTTTTGCACTATGTTGTCTTTAGTGTTGTCATTGATGTCAACCTCTAGTGTGGTCATGATAAGAAGGTGTTGAGAAAGTTTTATAGATGGGGATATTATTGAAGGTGTTGTGTTGATGAGCAAGTGTTGTTGATGTAGTTGGTTCACTTGGTTTCCAAGTGCTTTTGAGAAATTTTGAATAAACAGTGTACATGGTGATAGAGTTGTGTTTTGCATTGTGTTATGCATTTCTTCATGGTTGAAGATGTGCTTGGGAATTTTTTATGAGATGATCAAAGGTATTTGGAGGTGTTATATCCATAGTTTTAGGTTCTAGATCGTGTGGCAGTGGAAGATGTATTTGACAGTGTGTTTCCTATGAAGAAGGTTTTATAAGAGAAATGGAATTGCTCTGCATTTCTCTGCATTGAGGTTTCTTCTCTTGTAGATTTGGGAACATGCTAATATTTTTTATATCTACCGTCCCCTAGAGTGTTTGGTGTTTAGTTGTTCTGCAAGGTTGGTTGGTGAGTTGTATGTTTGTGGTATTGTGGTTTGTTGCACATGATGATAATATTTTGTTTCAAGTGGTTTCGGTGGTGTTGCTAAATATTTGATGGTGTTGGAAATTTTTGGATGTTGTGTGATGTTTCTTCATGGTTTGTAGGATGCTTCCAGACCTAGTGAAGAGTGAATTGATTTTTTGGTAGTGTTAATATAGGTTTGGATGACCTGACATGTTAGCATTACTTGTGGATTTTCTTCATGGTTTATGGAAGCATGGTGGTGCGTTTTGTCATAGATTTGGTCCTGGTTAACCCTTGGTTTGGTTTTCCTTCATTTCTTTCCACCGCAGAAGTGTTTGGTGTTGACCTATTTGGTGGTTACACATTTGAGGTATATACGTTTCATTGAGGTTGACCTAAACAAGGTTGTTTGAGGTCACAGAGGATATATAAGAAAGGTTAATTGTTGGAGATGAGTTTTGTGTGATTTGTGATGTGAAATGATGTGAATGTGATCAACTTTTTTGATTTGAATGCAAGCTTAAATTCCTAAGGCTATCAGAAGTAGTGAGCAGAAGGTGTCTACATTTTCAGTATACCTAAAGTTATTGGAGGCAGTGAATTGAAGGTTGCGGATGGTGTAGAGTTATGGTGGTGGATCTTCATGTTGCTCAGAGGTAGTGAACCTCCTTGTATTAGTCTTCTTCTATTCTTTTATATTTTGAAAAGTGATTCCTTTGGGCAGTGAGCCATTCTTTTCTTCTAGGCAATGAGCCCTTCCAAAAGTGAACCTTTTGTTATCAGTGTTGTTATTCATATATATGTGAGTTAATCCTCACCATGGTTTTTCCCTAAGTAGGTTTTTCCACATAAATTTGGTGTTCTATTGTGTATGGTTGTGAATGTATTTATGTTTCATTAGTTTACATTCATGTTGATACATAATAAGGGTTTGAAGGTTAATGAGGGTTTGAATGTTTTAATGTACAACTTATTCACCCCCCCTCTTAGTTGTCCTATGTTCCTAACAATTGGTATCAAAGTTTTGGTTCTTTAGAAGAATCTTAACCTCTTAAGGTAGATTTGGATGGTGCACAGGAATGGTGTTAAGTTCCCTATGTTCGATGGAACAAATTATGCCTTTTTGGAAATCTAGGATGGAAGCCTTTCTTGTCTCATTAGGGTTTGGCATTTGGAATTTGATTGAACCTGGATACACTATGCCTACTACTCCTCCGAAAAGTGATGATTAGATGAAGGATTGTGAGAATAATGGCAAAGAAAGGAACACTATCTTGAGTGGGCTTTCTAATTCAGAACTTGTGAAGGTGATAAGCCTCAAAACTACTAAAGAGATCTAGACAAAGTTACAGAGCATTTATGAAGGAGGTGATAAGGTCAAGTAAGCAAAGACGCAAAATTTCAAAGCCAAATTTGAAACCCTAAGGATGTCAGAAGATGAAGATATTGTTGGCTACATGCTCAAAGTGGATGAAATTGTCAATGGCATCAATGGTCTTGGTGAAAAATTGGAGGAAAGTGAAGTTGTGAAAAATATATTGAGAACTCTTCCTAAATCTTATAGTATAATTTTTTTGCTATTGAGGAAGCTCATAATTTGGATTAGTATTCTAGAGATCAAATATTTTCTGCTTTAACTAATTTTGAATTAAGAGAGTTTGACCAAGATGCTACAAGGAAAGAAATTGCTTTTAAAGTCAGTAAGAAAGAGAATGATGAATCTAATTTAGATGATCTTGATGAGGTGCAAGCAAATCATGTATGGAGATTGAAAAAGGGAACTAGAAAATACATAGGTAAGTTACCCTTAAATGTTTCAATTGGGGAAAAATTCATCATTATGCTTCTAAATGTCCAATCAAAGTTTCAAATGACAAATATAAAGATCATAAAGGTAAATTTTTCAAGGAGAGATATTATGTTAAATAAGATAGTGGTGTATCTAATGATGAGGAATCAGACTATCCAGATGATGGAAGTGATAAATGCTTGTTCATGGGTTTAAATGTTGGAACTAATTCTACTGACCTTGAAAGATGTGTGAAGTAAATTTCTCTAAAAATAGGTCACAATATTGAAGGAACTATGTTGATTGCTTTTCATGCAAGAGAAGAGAGAAACTATTGGATAATCGATAGTGGATGCTCAAAGCATATGACAAGTGATAAGAGTAAGTTTTTTAAACTTGAAAATCATGACGGTGGTCTTGTTAAGTTTGGTGATGATACATCTACTAAGATTTGTGGAAAATTTTCAATCAGTTTTGATGGCAAGCATAAAATAGATGGTGATGTTTATGTCAAGGGTCTCTAACATAATCTTCTTAGTGTAGGAAAAATGTGTAGAAAAGGATACAATTTAGTGTTTCAAGATGGTGGTTGTGAAATCAGAAAAGGAAGCTCTGGAACTCTGGTTGCTGCTAGAACAAGGACAAAAGGAAATGTTTATCAGCTCAAGGGTGGTGGTATTAAGTGCTTTATATCTCAAATCAATGAAATTTGGATATGGCATAGAAGAATGGGTCACATCAATTTTGATATCATAGTAAAGATTATTCTACTCA
Source organism: Sequoia sempervirens (assembly GCA_007258455.2). Classification (NCBI taxonomy): domain Eukaryota; kingdom Viridiplantae; phylum Streptophyta; class Pinopsida; order Cupressales; family Cupressaceae; genus Sequoia; species Sequoia sempervirens. The sequence continues at coordinate 38,294 of VDFB02294270.1, read as the reverse complement.
AGTTGTGAGATATCTGCTAAGAATTACAAATCCTATCAATGAACTTTGCAAGGAGTGTTAGTTTGGAAAGCAGACAAAGAAGAGGTTACGAACTAAGGAATATTCTACTGCAAGACCTCTAGAGTTGGTGCATACAGACCTATGTGGACCTACCAAAAAAAGAATCTCTCAAGGTGACAAGTATTTTATGTTGTTGATAGATGATTACTCTAGAATGACTTGGGTAACCTTTCTCAAAGAAAAATTAGAACCTCTAGATAAGTTTAAAGCATTTAAGTCTATGGTTGAGAATGAAATGGATTTGAAAATAAAATGTTTCAGGTCTGACATAGGTGGTGAGTTAACCTCCAATGATTTTAGCAAATTTTATGAAAATCATGGGACAAAGAGATATTTATCAACTCCTAGGACTCCTTAGCAGAATGGAGTTGTGGGGAGGAAGAATAGGATAATTCAAGAAACAGCAAGAACCATGATGAAGGAAGCAAATCTACCAGAAATCTATTGGAAAGAATTTATTCATATTGTAGTGTATATTCTAACAAAGGATAAGTAAGAGTGAATATTTCAAAGACCCCCTATGAACTATGATATGGAAAACCTCCTATTGTGAAATATTTTAGAGTGTTTGGAAGCAAATGTTTTATCAGGAGAGATGAATAAAATCTAGGAAATTTTGATGCAATATCAAATGAAGGAATCTTCCTTGGATACTCTACAAGGAACAAGGCATATTGGTGCTACAACAAAAGATTAAAGATTAGTTGAAAGTGCAAGTGTCAAAGTGGGTGAAGAATCACACCAAAGTTCAATGCTAATAGAAGGATATGAATCTGATGAACCCCCTTGCAGAGAAGAAGAAAAAGAAAAAGAGAAATAAAGTGATGCTAGTTGAAGAAGAAGCTTCAGAAAATAATCCTAAGACTCCTAAGTATGTGCAAAAGAATCATTTTGAAGATCAAATCATTGGAGATAAGAGAAAAGGTGTACTAATAAGAAGAAGAGCTTCTATGGAAGAGGAACAAGTAACCTTTCGTTTACTCTCTAAGGTAGAACCTAAAATAGTAACTGAGGCATGCAAGGATGAAAATTGGATCAAAGCTATGGAAAAATTGAGGTAGATTAAGAAGAATTGGACATGGGAACTAGTACCAAGATCAGCAAACAAGAATGTGATGGGAACAAAATGGGTTTTTCAAGAATGAGTTGAATGAGAATGGAGAAGTGGGCATAAATAAGGCTAGACTTATAAGGGCTACTCACAAGTAGAAGGAATAGATTTTGAAGATACTTTTGCTCTGGTGGAAAGAATGGAAGACATTAGGATGTTTTTGGATTTTGTAGCTCATAAAGAATTCAAGGTGTATCAAATCGATGTCAAGTCTAAATTTGTGAATGGTGAGTTAGAAGAAGAGGTATACATTGAACAACCAAAAGGTTTTCAATTATCAAAAGATTTTGATATCGTCTGCAAGTTGAAGAAATATTTATATGGACTTAAACAAGCTCCTAGAGCTTGGTATGCAAGATTGGATAATTACTTATTGCAACAGCGATTCAAAAAGGGTACCACAGATAGCAATATTTACTTCAAGGTTGAGAGAGATTAAATTTTTATTGTGGTTGTGTATGTTGATGGCATAATCTTTGGAGGAAATGAGGAAATATGCAAAAGGTTTACAAATGAGATGCAAAATGAGTTTGAAATGTCAATGTTTGGGGATAGTAATTTCTTCCTTGGGCTACAAATCAATCAATCTGATAAAGGTATATTCATCTCATAATCAAAGTATGTCAAGGAAATGTTAAAGAAGTTTAGAATGGAGGGATCTAAACTAGTATGTACTCCCATGGTTACTGGTTGTAAGTTGAGCAAGAATGATGAATCTCCTACAAAAAATCAGAGCAAGTATAGATCAATGATTGGTGGATTGTTATATCTAACTACTACTAGACTAGATACCATGCATGTAGTTTCTCTTGTGGCAAGATTTCAATAAGATCCTAGAGAATCACATATGACAGCAATAAAAAGGATATTCAAATATTTGAAAGGCACTTCATACTTTGTTCTATGGTATCCTAGGGATACTAATTTCTCTTTGAGTGCTTATATAGATGCAGATTGGGCATGTTGTACATATAGATGACAAAAGAATTACAAGTAGAGGTGTTTTCTTTCTTGGAAGTAGATTGGTTTCTTGGTTGAGTAAGAAGCAAGATTTAGTGTCATTATCTATTGTAGAGGTAGAATATATTGCAGCATCATCTTGTTGCACATAGGTGTTGTAGATGAAGCAGACTTTGAAGGATATTAGAGTATCATATGATGAACCTATTCCTATCTTTTGTGATAATACAAGTGTTATCAACATTTTTAAAAAATTGGTAATGTATTCAAGGACAAAGCATATCTCTATCTCGTATCACTTTCTAAGAGAGAAAGTTGCAGAGAATGAAGTGAATTTGGAGTATGTGCATGCAAAGGACCAAATATCAGACATTTTCATAAAGTCTCTTCCAAAAGATACATTTAAGTATATTAGGTAGAAGCTAGGGGTTATCGCACCTCCTTTCAACTAAATGCATGAGTTGGTGCATATATCCAGGTGAGCGATTTAATTTGTATTCTTTGTCCTAGACTGATGAAGGCTACCTCTCAGGGGGAGTAGGTAATGGTGTCTTTGGTTGGTGCAGTCAAGGGGAGCATAATTTGTGCCCCTAAGGGGGAGAGAGCAATGGAGAGAAAGTAAATGGGAGAGAGAGTTTCTTGTGAGTGTTTCCTGAAGTGAAGTATGTAGGTTTTTCCCTTTTCCATTAATGTCAATGGGGAGAAAGTATTGTTTGGAAAACATAGGGGGAGAATGAATCCCAAAGAAGAAAGGGGAGAAAGAAAGAATTCAGAAATGTAAGATGTCTTGATGTAGGGTTGCTTTTGTGAACTGGTGTTGCCATTGTAGGGTTGATTTTGTTGCTAATGGTTTTTCAAAGTCGATGTTGTCATCAATGACAAAGGGAGAGATTGTTGGATATTAGTTAATACAAGTTTGGTCAACCTAGCGTGTTAGCATTACTTGTAAATGTGTGTGGTGTTATGTGGTGATGTAGAATTGGGTCCCGATTAACCCTTGGTTTGGTCCATCTTCATTTCTTTCCATCGTGGAAGTGTTTAGTGTCAATCTACTTGGTGGTTACATGTTTAAGGTGCATACGTTTCATTGAGGCTAACCTAAGCAAGGTTGTTTGAGGTCGCGGAGGATATATAAGAAAGGTTAATTGTTGGAGATGAGTTTGGTGTGTTGTGTGATATGAAATTATATGAATGTGATCAAGTATTGTGATCTAAGTGCAAGCTTAAATGCCTAAGGCTACCGAAAGTAGTGAGCAAAAGGTGTCTATATTTTCAATGTACCTGAAGTTGTTGGAGGTAGTGAGCCAAAGGTTGCATATGGTGTAGAGTTATGGTGGTGAATCTTCCTGTTGCTTTGAGGTAGTGAACCTCCTTGTAACATTATTCTTCTATTCTTTTTTATTCTAGACAATGAGTCCTTTGGGAAGTGAGCAATTATTTTCTCCTGGGTAGTGAGCCTTTTGTAATCAGTGTTGTTATTCATACATATGTGAGTTAATCCTCACCATGTTTTTTCCCTAATTAGATTATTCCATGTAAATCTGGTGTTCTATGGTGTATGGTTGTGAATTTTTTTATGTTTCATTAGTTTACATTCATGTTTATGCATAAGAAGGATTTGAAGGTTAATGAGGGTTTGAATGTTTTAATGTACAACTGATTCACCCCCTCTCAATTGTCTTGTGTGTATAACACATATCAATCCAAAATATACAATTAAGTCCCTACATATACACCATCTTGCAAAAATAATTCTCTAAGGTAACAACACACATATACATGGGACAAAAAACTTCTAAAGCATCTTAATATTATAGTTAAATGTAACCAATCCAAGAGATGTGTCCCCCTCACTTATAACACATACATTTTGGAACTCAAATCTAAAAATATATCAAGACATTTACAATACCACCTGTAGCAATCATATATAGGATGTAGCTAACTCATCTATCACATAGTGTTAAGGATACATACAATGATGTATAAAATATAACATTTTAAAATATCTATCATTTCTAATCTCTAAAACAATCACCCAAGTACTCCACACCAAGGAAGAAAGAGATCAAGGAGCTACCAAATTGTTTCCAAAAATTAATGAAGTGAAAATAATAGCACTTAACTCCATAGAAACCTCAACTTCATAGATATAATAACCTTCACGAAGAATACTATATACCATGGAGTAGAGAATTTGCAAATAAACCATATCCTTATACCAACACTTACATATGCTTTAATCTATGTAAGGTAATATCTCCTCCAACATCCCCAAATGGAAAGGATATCAACATATAGCCACTCAAATCAAAGTGAAAACATGGAAGTTGTATATGTAAACCTCTCATACCAAAGGTAGATCAAACAAACCAATCATTCCCATAAAAAAGGAATATTCCCAAAACCACAAACCATTTCTTATCCCTTTCCAATCAAGTTCTTATAACTATTACCATAGCTCAAGATTTATAGCACAAAAAAAAACACAAATTTATAAAATCAATTCTCAATGGGCCCTTAGAACTAACAAAGATCAAGATTGATGCACATGAGAATAAAATATACAAATAAATAATTCATCTTATAATCAAACAAGAAACACCTTTCAAATAATTCACATATCTAGTAGACCAAGAGTAGGATACAAGATTGTATTGTGCATTCTACACCAAGTAGTAAAATCTTGCAATAAAGAGCAACCTTCTCATCAAGTCCACAATGGACTCGCATCCATATCTAGGTTAGGATTTACAATATTTCTACTAAAACCTCATAACAAGTAATCATTATAAAACATATCTCTAAGTACAAGAGATATTCGGCCTCACCCAAGTCTCTCTATGCCAACTTCAAAAGCAACCTACAAAATTTTGAAGCTCCAAGAAAATTATCAATACTCAAAATCAAAGAGAACTACATCCCCTTAGAGGGAGATCATAAAAAATGCTTTAACCAAAGACTCCAATATTTCTTCATGGCTTCCAAGATGTTGACATCTCCAAACATATGAATAATAGCATCCTTTAGAAATATAATCAAATATGTCAATGAATTCTCACTATATACCAAATGTGGGTAATAGGAGCTCCTCATGACACCAACAACCATTAAAGAATATAATCAATATAAACTAGTAGAACCACATCACTACCAAAGCTCCCAATCAAAGTGATATCAATCTATACATGGTATCATGATAAATATTTCCTAATCAAAGGTCATCCATGGCTCTCACATAGTTAAACTACATAATTCAACACCAACAACTTCATAAGAACTAAGATCTTGAAACAAGAAGATAGATGTTACTATGGACATGTACGAAGCTCCCACTAAAAGTGATACTAAACTATTCATGGAATCATGACCAACATCACTACTAAATCTCCTCTAAAAGTGGAAAAAACCTCTCATGCAACATAGCCAACTACTATAGGTCCCACTATACAATAATATCAAGTATTTTTAAATAACCATCTCTCTATCTCACTACAATAAACATGATGATCCAACAAGGTGATCAAGAAAGACCAACCAACATATATTTGCATTATATAATTCACAAAATTTGCACACATGCTACATCTCAAAGGAGAAAAGCATGACTAGTGCTCCAATCTCAAATAACTCAAATACACATATTCAACACCATATTAATAACATTTCAAATAGAGGCAACAAGAGATAACATGTAGATTTCAAAAACTTAAACACAAAATCAATAAAAGAACTAGTTTTTTAAACAAATCCACACTAAAGTAGCCATAATTTTAGGGTCCTAACAAGAAAGCATGCAAATCTGCAATTTGTTTCCTTCAACATACCCTAAAAACTATCTTTTCATAAATCTATAAGACACATATTTTAGTTAACATGTAAAACATATAAAACCACATATGTAAATGTGAATCCCCTTAAACATCTAGGAATTCACAATTATGAATGACACAAAATATGTCATCTAAAACAATGAAAATAACATATCTACAAACCCTGACCTTTTGAAATTGGATAACTACAAAACCAACATATCCAAAATAATATGAATATGAAAAGGAGAAGGTTGTAAGGATTGTCCAAGAAATACAAAGATCAACTCCACAACCCTCATGAAGATGAAGGATCAACATTGTCCAAGATATTTCAAGTCAGAAAATAGACTAACTCCACAACCCACATGCAACAAGTGGCTAATCATCAAATTATTTCATGTAACTAAGGGCTAAAACCATGAACACAACATAATAAATCCATACAATAGTCCAAATAGGTGTTCTTCCATGAGAACATGTGTCCAAAAGAACCCACCCAACAGGAACACTCTTTCACTATGCATGACCATGAGATAAAGGAACATAACCACCATGCAAGACAATAGTAACATATTTTCAAATAACATTTCTAGGTTGTTGGAGTAATCAATACATCACTTGATAATTAATTAATTATTAGGTCCCCTATTATTTTAATTACTTAAGCTAAACTTAGGAGCGTTTTTATTATTAGATTGGGCTATTTATAAGTTAAATTGTCTCATTGCATGAGATTATGACACTTGCCACAATCTAATCAAATCCTCATCTAGGGTTTTATTTTTCCTTTTATAAGGATTCACATTCATTATAATCAATTAATTCATATTAATTCATTGCACAATCAGTTGTTTTTATGGATCATCTCTTCTCAAGGTTGCATGAGCATATCAATATTTTTTCTCTTCAAATGTGATAGGCATTTTGGTTGCAAGTGATTTATGGGAGTTGTAGGGTTCACTATCAACTCCAACATGGTATCATTACACCAATTCTATGACTTCCTATCCAAATTCTAGGAGATCCAAGAAATTTCGGCCAATATCTTTTACTTGGTGTATTTTTGAGAAAAACAATATTTGGGTTTTGTTCATAATCACAAAAAACCATCTGCATATCTATTAGATTTCTTAGATAGTGAACAAATCTTGCAAAAAATGTTGTCAAAATAGCACAGCACAGCCATTTTCCCTTCAAGTGGAGTTTATTTTTACCAAATCATGTTCTATTTTTTGAAATTAAAAATGTTTTATGGGTTTTATTGGCAGAATCAAAATATTTTGTGGGTATCTATTGTTTTTTGCATGCAATGAGAAAATTTTTTAGAAATCAAATCACAAGGGTCATGTTTGTTGGATATTGGTTGGCTAAATTTACCCCATTTTTTAAAACATCATAACTTGAGCATACAATGTCAAAATTGGGAAAAAGAGATATCGTCAAAAAACTAGTTCCAAGTACTTTTCATGATTCTAGTGGAATTGGAAAGGTAATTCAAAGCTCTTCAAATCCATTTATGCACTTTTTCTAGAATCTTCCCCAAGTATATTATTCATTTTTTTGTGATTTCACATTTGTGTCAATTACTTATATGTCTTAGCACTTGGAAAATATTTTTTGAGTGAGATGACTTCATTTAATCTACTTTATATGCACTAAGGTTTTTAGCCTCTAATTTTTTCATTTGAGGAAGTATCATGGGTTTTTCTATTCATCCTTTTTTGGTCATACTTGCAAAGGATAACTATGAGTCTTGACGAAATGGAATCCTAACACATCTCAAGTGGATTGATATTTTTCCTTATCTTTATGGACTCATGCATGCACCAGACACACCAGGGATTTATTCAGCATGGGGTATTATCAATGATCATGTTGTAGGAGTGATTTTTCTAGTGTTGATTTTGACACTATGGATTGTATCGGACACCCCCCACACAATTTGGACTCAACTTTGGGAGATCCATGGAGACCCTCATATCTCTCCATAGCCAAAGGATCTTGTTGTAGATTATTTCATTCCTCTCATTTATACAAGTTTCATACCTTTGATGATGATACTTTAGAGGAGCTTGAGTATATCATAGGTCTTGCATGTTTTGATGGTTCAGAGACTTGTATTCATGTTCCCACTCTTCAAATTGAGACTACATCACCATATTTTGTTGTTCCTAATCAACTTGGCATTACCACATCCTTGGCCCCTATTAGTTCAATGCAACAAAACTTTCATCTTCTTCCAAATACAACTACTTGGGATTTGTATCTTGTAGACATATCATCCTTATTTGTAGAGTCTTAGATTGCAAATTTAAAGGATTACTTTGAGTAAATTCACCTCCTCCTTTTTCACAACCACATCATCGTTGTTGGCCCATCATCTTCATCACCTTTGCAGCGTGTTCTACATTATTCTTCACTAGTTTTTGGATTGACATCATCTCTTCCTAACATGTGGACACTTGAGCACTTTTAAGAGGCAAACATCATTTGGATTTAGATTCCTAATTCTTCCATTTTTTTGGATTGGATTCTCCAACCACCAATGGATCTATTTCTTCCTGAGGGCATAAATGTTGTTTGTGGGAAGTGGATCGTGTTTTGTCTTCAGGCATTCATCATTGGCACAAGAGCTCTTTCTTTATGGGGGATTCATATTCTCATTTTCTCTCTCATACGAGGGGCATCTATTATACTTTTGGGATAGAAGTAGTCCTTGGGGGGTCATGTTGAGTCATTCATCTATCCTTCTTTCACTAGTGTTGTAATACCCCTGCTGGGTTGTTCTAAACTTTTGTGTGAGTATTTGTGTGCTTCATTGATTACTGTGTTATTTGATTGTGTGGAAAATATAATATGTTAGTAGTCATGTTTAAATAATTAATTAGATCATAAGTGAAATTGCAAGGTTATTTAAAATATAATTAGGAATTAAAATAATAATCAATTAAATCAAATCAAATGATTTAGAACAATTGATCAAATTAAACTAATTCGTTAAAAGTAAAATTGATATTATTAGATAAATTGATTTAAATTGTTATGAACAAATAATCTTGAAAAGATAATTATTATAATAAGAAAATTAATGGATACTTATTTAGAATCTTGCAAATGGTTGATTTTAATTATTTTAATGTGAAAGTAATTAATTAATAATGTATTGTGGAGATAATGAATATATATTCAAATAAAAGTTCAAGTTTGTGCATGATAAAAGAAAATGAAATATAAATACTTGAAAAGGCAACAAAAGGAATTAAAGGGATTAAATATTATTTGGATTTATTTCTTGAGTTGTGACTTTTGGTTTTCACTGGAGAATATGAAGAATAAAAAAATATAAAAGCTCAATCTTTTGTGGATTCGAATGGATTTGAATTTTATTTTAAAAAAAGGAAGTGACTGTTGGTATTCTCTGGAAGAGGAAACAGAAGAGGCTTCTTGTGTGAGTTTTTATTTATTTTGGATTGGGAAGGGGGTGGTATTCTCTTTCCAACAGATTTTGGTGAATTTGGCAGTCATCTTTCTGTTATTGTATTACATTCTTTTATTCTTCTGAGAATTCATTTGAGGATTAAGATTTATGTTTGAGGGAGGATCTTGGAGGTGCTGCTGGAAGGATTGGGTCAGCAAGAAGGATAAAGCTTCTACAGTTATCTACAGGCGCAGGACGCCAGGTTCTCCTTCTTCTTTTAAATTATCTTCTTTCTATAGCATCAAATGAAATAAGAATTCTTTGTTCTGGATTTGAAATTTAATGCATGTAGAAAACTCTCGAATCCTTATAAATGTTTTGGGCTGTGTTTCAATCAAGAAAATTTTACCAAGGTTCGGGATTTTAGTTGATTAAATGAAATTATTTGTTGGGTTTTGGGCTGTTGTTTGTTATAATGAAACTAAGATTTGAAATTCTGGAAATAACCAGCAATTCTATAGTTTTGGCTGGGAAATATAATTAATAAATTTAAAATAATCTTTTTACTGGGAAAACTGGGTTGTGTATATTCTTGTTTACATTTATGTATACACAGAAAAAAATTGTGCAGTGTATATCTATCTCTGTTTTTGAAGTACAATATATATATAAATATATATATATATATATATGTATATGTATATATATATATATATCTATTATATTTGATATATACATATATATATATACCCATATATATATGTATATATACGTTGATAAATATTGATTGTAAATTTATTTATTTTCGAAATTCGCAGTATTTCCCATCGAAATTTTGCATTTGGTTGTTATTATTAAACCACCGACTGAGTGGTGGTTCGGCCTCGACCGTACCCACCACCCAGCCGGGGGTTGGTACCCGTGCGGCAGTCTGCGGACTGTCCGCAACAGTCCTACGGACTGCTGCGAACAGTCCGTAGACTGTCCGCAGCCGGGCGTTTATCCCTGTGGCTGCGTATGGGTTAAAATACCCATTCGAAATTGTATTTGTTTTTACTTTGTAAAATGTGAGTTTCTAATTATATTTAATGTGCGAAATTGCTTTTATAAATATATTATATATATATATATATGTATATATATATATGTGTATATATATATATATATATATATATATATATATATATATGTATATATATATATGTATATATATATATGTATATATATATATATGTTATATATATATGTATATATATATATATTTATATTTGTATATAGATAGTTATTAACTTTCTTACTCAGATTCCACTGATTATTTAATTTTGTCAAAACAAAACATTCTATTTCTTTTTCTGATTAAAATAAAACAGAATCTGTTTAAAAAGGAAATATTAATAATATAGAAAGAAATCTGTTAGTTGTTATTGATTTATTAAATTACCAACTATAAGAGGATAAGTTAGTTGAAAAAAATCAATTTATGAATATATGATAGCATTGATTTATTTAATTCTTGTTTTGAGTGAATACTTTGGAATAGAAAAGAATTCCTTTTAATTTGTTAATTTGTGGAATTTGATAGGATAATATAATAGAAGGGCAATTTGTGAATATATATTTATATCAGCATTGATTGTTTAATTCTTATTTTTAAATGTGTATATGGTGGAAATAGAATTTAATATAGAATTGAATAAGTCATCTTTTATTCTTATTTTGTGAAGTTATAGTCTGGTAGAGTTGTTGATTCCTAGAAAAGATCTATTCTCTTTCTACTTTTCCTCCTCGAAAAAGAATTAAAATATATAAAGATGTAGTGGTTTTAAAGGGTATTTTTGTGTGTAAATTTATTTAGATAGATTTAAGATTTTAAGATGGTAAGTTCTAATATGTAGTTTAAATATCTAGAGTATTGTTATTATTGTCTTTTTAAAATATAAACAATTGTTCTTAAGTGGTTTTCACAATTAATCTAAATATTGGAAGTGAGTGTTAAATTAGTATGATGAAAGAAAAATGGAAATAATGTTTTGGACATAAGTAGTTATGAAATAATAATAAGTTAACTATCCAGCTATTAAGTAATTTTCAATTATGTTGATAGATGAAAAGAGAAATTTAAATGTATGGACATGACTAGAGATTGATTAGGATATTCTCAAATTGAATAGTTTATTTGTGAAATGGGATTGCAATCTTTTAAAAATTGACTTCCTTTATATTTATTTAATGATTGATTGGTAAGTGCTCTTTATGAATAAGTCTTTTAGAATACTTGTGATGGTTATCATGAATTGTTTTAGTTAATTGAGTACTTCTGATGGGTAAGTTGTAAAGTCATTTAGTTCTGGTTGTTAATTGATTGGCTATTAAATATTGTTCTTGTTTGAATTTTTTGGTTGTTGTTTATTATGCGAATGTTTGGTGGAGTTGTGAGTGATTGAGTATTTAAGGTGTTCTTTAAATTTGGTCCCTTGGATGCCTGGTTGCATGCTTTTACCTCTTTTATTTAAGGATTGTTTTTGGAAATTTCCGTATTGGTATGAATGCCGTTGGAGATTAACTTTGATTCAAGAAATCCTTTGTCATTTAAATTTTGTTGCAATGTAATTGGGAATTTGTATTTTGTTGATGAGTTGTGGGAAGTTGATCTTCTTGGATTTCTGATCTATTTTGTATCAAAGTTGTTTATGTGGTTTGGATGGGGTGGTTGATCTTATTTTAATATATTCACTCATTATATTTGAATTGAAATTAGATCTGGTGGCCTTGCAATTATTGTTGTCATTGCTATGTTGTTGTTTTTATGAAAGTAATTTGCGTACCATCATAAGGGGGTTCTTGTGAGGAGAAAATTGAGGTCTCCCATGGAATGCCTAGTTGGTGGCTTTTGGTTTCATTTAGTGATTTCATGAATTAAAGGTTGATTTTCTTTTGCGTTTTCCTATTTGAGGTGATGCCATTGTTAATTTGTAGATGGGTCTTGATGAATCTTTCCTTGTTATGGCTTTTCTGATTTACTCTCATATTTGAGGAAATTTTATCTTTCTTTTGCGTTTTCCTATTTGAGGTGATGCCATTGTTAATTTGTAGATGGGTCTTGATGAATCTTTCCTTGTTATGGCTTTTCTGATTTACTCTCATATTTGAGGAAATTTTATCCTTGTGTTGGAATTATTGGAGAAATATTCTTGTTGCTTCACTTTACCCTTGTTTGTGGGTTTTCATTCTTTTGGCTTCCAGAGGCTTGAGATGATTAATAATTGATGTTCTCTCTCTTTATGGGCCCTTGATGTGGCAAGTGTTTTTGGTTTCATGATTTTAAAAGGGTTGTACAGAATTTGTTGAGACTTGGAAATTGTATTTATAGCGAGATGGGTAATGCCTGCGTAAGCTACCAGTTGTGATCTAATATTCTTGTTATGTTGTACAACCCTTGAACAGCAGTTTTAGTTTGATGTGGTTGGGTTTTCTAGGGAAGTGGCTCCTCGGTGAAGTCGGCCCCATTTAAGGAAGAACTGCAGAGGATAGCCCGCAGTGAGTTAGTAAAAAGTGAAAACCTAATAATTAACTTAGGAGGGTTGGGTAGTAATATCATTATATAGATTTAATAAAATGGATGCCTCGTCTTCATTAGTGCTTTTGCAGGCTAATGGAAGGCTGAGAAGGTCGTGGTTGGCAAGGTCGTGACCTCGTTTTCACGAGAGGTCTATGGCTTCGCATGAGTCACCCTATGGACCGGTGCCTCCAATTGGGAGGAAGAGCATAGGACAGCCATAGATGGGACCGGCGCCTCCAGTTGGGAGGAAGAGCATAGGACAGCCCATGTAGGACTATGCGATGACACTCTCCCCTAGTTTCCCATGTGTTTTACTTTATTGTGTTCCTCTGGAAGTAGGTTGTGGGAGCTGGTTTAGATTGTTGTTGTTTGGACTTATATTGATTTATGGATTATTGCCTTGATACATCTTTGGTGTACTTTGTGGTCTTGTATGATCTCATTGATATTTGACTTATGACCTTGTTCTCTTATGGTATTGTGATATGATGTTATTGTATTGTTTAATTAAAATTTGGAATTGTATCATGTTTATTAATTCAGTTTGATTTGGAAGTATTTTAGGATCATCCTTTGGTTACTTGTTTACTGATCATTGCTTTGTTTTATGTGATGTGATGAGATTTATGATTTTAAGTTATTTAAATGACTCTTGGTTGTTGTTGATTATGTCATTGTAATCCTTGAGTTTTATGATACTTTTGTATGTTGTTGAGTCTTGTGGTTCCCTTTTTGGATGTTCTTGGTTGAAGACTCTTTCTTGTTAGCTCCTAGCACGGGGGGTGGGTCTTCGGACTCACATGGTCAGGTGGAACGTGCTAAGCACCCCATTAGGTCCCTAGTCGAGGATCGAGAGGTGTGGATTGGTGCGGTTGCAGTGACTTCAGTATTGTATCCGTCTTGGAGCCAGTTTTCATCTATTTATTTGTATCATGATTCTTGTGTATGGTTTCCATTTATGTTTGGAAACACCTTTGTATCATTGTACTGTAATGTAATGTTAACTCGGTGTGGTTATTGACCATGGCAATTGTAATTCAATGTGTTAAGTTAATTATTTATATGTTGTATTTATGTACTCAAATGGTTTCTTATCAATGATTATCATGTATGTGTTCTATTTGTTAATGTTTACTTTGTTATGAATTATATCTTTGGTTTTATTCTTTATTGTTGTTGTGTGGATCTCAGTCTCGTAATGACTCTTCGTGTACCCCAAGGGATGTATGTGCTAATGAATCTTCTTAAATGAAATTCATGTTATGATTTAATGTGTATTACATGTATGTTATGTTTACTTTTTAAAAAAAAATTGTGTTGTAATTATTGTTTATTTGTCCTTTGGGGTTAATACGTGAGCGTTACAAGTCGATCATTTCATTTTCTCTCTTTTGGATAGGATTTTTTCTCATGTATTTTTCTCCTTTTCTCTAGTTATGAGAGATCTCATTTTTTTGCACATGGGTATCTCATCAAGCCTTGTAGCTGGGACCCATCCATGCATCCATAATTACACCTTTTATTAGTTGTTTTGTTTCTCCCTAAGTTAATCTTAAGGGGGGTGTTGGAGTAATTAGGACATCACTTGATGATTAATTAATCATTAATTAATTATTAGGTCCCTTATTACTTTAATAACTTAAGCTAAACTTAGCAGTGCCTTTTTATTATTAAATTAGGTTATTTATAGGTTTAGTTGTCTCATTGAATAAGATGATGACACTTGTCACAATATAATCAAATCCTCATTTAGGGTTTTCTTTCTCCTTTTATAAGGATTCGTATTCATTGTAATCAATTAATTCATTGCATAAATATTTTCTTTTTTGGATCATCCCTTCTCAAGGTTGCATGAGCATATCAATGGCTTTTTCTCTTCAGTTGTGATAGGCATTTTAGTTGCATGTGATTTATGGGAGTTTTTGGGTTCACTATCAACTCCAATATAGGTCACCACTATACAAGAAGCAAACACATGACTAACTCCATAAAAATCAAGATCCACAACCATGAGCTTCCAATGCCCAACATAGATCCCATTGATAGTATCCATCCAAGAGTTAGATTTCACAGCTTCCAATCTCACAAATATACAAAAAAAATGTTAGCACATAAAACATCCACTACATTCCATAAGTCTCCAACATGACAAGAAAGATAAAAATCTCCTCTTATAAGTCAAATGGCTCTTGCACCAATTTGGCTTTAATACCATATGTTGGGAAATTTCAATCTCCAATCCAATTGTTTAACATCAAATTATAATTATCAATTGGTGAGATACAAGGCTTAGACTACTACAATATAAAAATCTTGAATTTGTATGCAAATTTGAAATTAGGTGTTCTTAATATTAGATTACCATGGGGAGATTTAATGGATTTAAATCATCAAATAGAAAAATTAACACCATTATTGCATCAGATAGCACAATATCTACATGGATAAACCCCTTTAGGAAAAACTCGGCTAAGGAGAGGCCAAACATGTATTAACTTTGAATAACAAGATTACAATATAATATTAATTTCATTTTCCTCTTTACCTCCAATCTAGCAAAACTCGTGTACCTATGAACAATATCAACACATCCAACTCTTTATCTCATTTTTGTAACCATTTTATTATATTCCTCTCTTTATCTTTGTATCTTTATTTTGTTGTATTATATTTTCCACTATACAAAGAACCAATTTATTGAACCATGATGAAATATGGCATCCAAAATGGCTCTCCATTTCTAGCCTTTGGATTGCTTCTTGGAGTGTGAAAGGTCATCACAAATGCATCCCAACAATCTTTGTCCTTACTTTACCAACAACTTAGGGAATGATAAAGGACACATAATTGGGTATCTAAAAGGTCTTTGTCCTCACTCTCAAAAGCACACAACCTAGGGAATGAAAAAATACACAAGTTCGAAAATCAAGATTCATCCACTCTTTTATGAGTTCTCCACTTGTAGGAAAAACTTTAATTAATTATTTTTTCTTTGCAAGTCACATTTACCACCACTAATGGACCCCTCCTTCCTTACAAAAATAGGTGGGATTAAACATTAGAAAGTAAACATTTTCCAAGGATGTTGGAAACATGTAAAATGACATAGGATTTACAAGGTTGATTGTACCTAAATTGTAAAAGTTGTAACCACATTGGGGCTAATTCTTCTATTTTTAGAACTATCACCCTAGAAAAGAGGGTTATCCTTACTATCAAGAGTAGCCTCCAATATTGTATACTTTCTCATTTATATAGGGTGGCTTTGCTCATTAATAGTCATGGATCCAATATCTTAAATGATAGGGAAGCTTGGGCCATCCAATGTACAAAGGTATCTTTTGTTCACTCTTTAAACTTTTCTAATACCAATTCCTAGGTGTTTTTTTTTTTTGAGGGTCATCCTTATTTTCAATTATAGAAACCTTAGAATTATTCACCTAAGAAGTTTTTCCAAGAATAACAACATATTCCTCAAAGGATATAGGTCCCTCATTTCTAACCAAACTTTCCTCCATTTCTATAGTAGCCTCTTCAATTAAATTATTTTCCTTCAATTCTTCAAGTGGAATCTCTAAATCAAATGGGAAAGGAGGGATATCATTAAGCCCACCTTTCTCCCCCTTTATACTAACAACAATTTCCTTTTGAGAAAAATTCTAAATAGCTATAGGTCTATTGAAATTCATGGGTATTTTTGGGATTTCATTGCTTTAGTGGCACTCTCTTTTACAAATAAAACATACATTTAACCCTCCCAACAATTCCACATCACAATAGAATTACATTATTTTCAAATAAGTGAAAGCATAAGATATGTAAGATAAATACCTCTAAGTTAAAAACTAAAACCCTGCCATTAAAGTGAGGTAAGGTGGACCTCTTATCTTCAACCCTTAGAATATTACCTCATGATTTGAGAGCATAAGGGATTAGAGTCCAAAGTTGAGAGGATAATATTTGTAATTTCAATTCATTTTGAGGTATCCAAGAAATAGCCCTAAAAAATTTACCCATGTTTAAAGCTCCTTATTTAATACCATCTTTGATATGTTAGATTTTTAAAAGAAAATAATAAATAGGCCATGTGGAATCATGCTTAAAAAAGACATAAATACCCATTTCTTTCCTTGCACATTTGCGGTCCAATCATGAAAAAAATCTCAAAAGAAGAAAACCATTATCTAGGCATCCAAAGAAGATAGCAACACTTTTTAACCTTTAATTTTTCTCACTACTTCAAGCATATTTGTGTTATGTTTGGAAAATAGCACCTTTAGGTTAGGAGCTACCTTACCATTTTCTTCTCATTTATATTGGATTTTCCACTTTCAACATCATGATCAATTCTTTCGTTATGACCAAGGATAAATATGAAACTAGCACTTTCATGATCAAAATTTGGCTCATTAACTTTCAACACTACCCAAGCCTATTCCATTATCAAGAGATTTTCCTACTAAATCATTTACATTATTATTATCCCTTATGTCTAATTTTTTAGGGATCTCAATCTCCACTAATTTTTCCTCATGCTTATCATGACACTCAATGAGGAAGAACAAAGGATTAATCATGGAAAACTCAAGAGGAATATGAAGGTCAATTTTTTCATTTACAAATCTCAAATCACCATAAAATAATAAAATCAGCAACAAAGACATCCAAAGGGTTGTGGTCAATTGATATGACCACTTGGTTCTCATGTTGGAGACCAAGATTCAATTCTCCTGAAGGACAACTTATGACCAATAGGATGCACTAGAGTGATAATCCTACTCTAGTGATAGTGTACAATAGGCCCGCAAGTGACAAAGGAGAAAAGAAAGGAGAAATAAAGAGTAGATGCCTTGCAAGAGGAGATAGGAGAAAGAATCAAGCTATGGGAGTGGAGAATCTAGAGAAGATTAAAGTGGATGTTCTATAGGAGGAGAAAGGAGGCAAAAAAAAAGTTGAGTTATTCAAACCCTAGGAGCACCACAAGAGGAGTGGGAGTTTGAAATGTAACTACAATTGTATTCCCTATTACTAGAGAATTAATTAAAGCGATATACCTACAAATGAATTGTATAGGATGTGGGCCCCATGAACAAATTATCATAATTCAAAGGTGAAGGTCAATAGAACCATCGCTAATTAATCTAAAAAATAGTACCAAAGACAAAACCTACATCAACTTGACAATTATCTTGAACATTACTATGATAAAAATGAGTAATAATACAAAATCAAGATAAAATTTCAAATTTCAAAACATAATTAGAATATTTTAAGTATAAAAGAAAAATAAGAACTAACAAAAATAATCACCAAAATCTTTAAAAAAAGGTAGTAGCAAAGTATAACAAAGGCATCAAAATACTAATCAAAATCAAATCATTAAAGAAGGTGCAACTCCAAAAACAACAATGAAAAATGATTATTCATCTATAAACTTTAGAGTTTCCCCTCCTTGTGTAACATATTTGGAAAAGGGTGTTGATAAAAATTTAATGCATCCCTTGTAAAGTCTACATGCAAGCACAACCCATTTGGTAGGGCCGGGGTTTCGAGGTCAATCTCTCACCCAATCGTTGCTTGGATTTCATTATACCAATTGTATGATAACATATTCTAATTGAAGCAAAATATTCTCAAATTAAGGTTGGGTGGTTGATGCAACATTTCAAATGTTATCAAAATTTTGGCATATTTATACAATTTGATTAATCAATAACTCCCATAAATTAATTAACAAAGCAATCAATTCGATGCATAGTCAACAAGATAACGTTGTGCACTTAATTGATCATGAGTGACAAATGGCATGTTATAGCGATTCCTACAGTTTTCTAAGTTGATTTTTTTAAATTAAATTTGTATTTTTGACTTAGGAAGAAAGGAATAAATTTGAATACATAAACTACAAATATTTTACTTTGTTGGATGGACTTCATTTGATTGTGTTTTAGCATCTTTGAAGATAGAGAAGATTCCAAGGATACTTCCTATGATGGGACATGTTTATCGAACAAATAATCATCTATTGAGATTGCATTGAAGACCAAGCATTAGTGGATCGCTTAGGAAACTAAAAAGATAATTTTTACAAAGGAGAAAGATGCTTATTATATTTCTCAAGATTAGGCGATAGGGATTTTGCTCATTTTCATCTCAAGGGATCAAAGCTCTGAAGGAGATGGACCTTCCAAAGTATTTGTTCTAAAAGCTTAATAAGTCAAGGATTTATAGGTTGAATCATGAGCAATGTGCACTTAGTCTATTGATGTGAGTGAGGATTATCTAGCCCATGCTAAAGATATTTTGCTTTAGGAGTGGCTAAGGATGACACCAAAAAAAGGATGTGAGATCATTGTTATCATCCGTGAGAGCTTGAAGTCTTCTTATGATACATTTCTCTTTATGTTTTTCTTTTTTAGACATCATAAAGAAAGAAGGCATGATATACTTTGTAAGTTCATGCTCCTTAAGTGCAATTTTCTATTTTAATGTCATCATAAATTAGGCAAGCACGATTATCTTTTTCAATTTCATACTTCTTGGGTGTGGAACTGCAAAAACTTACAAACATGTATATCCTTGGTTAAGTCAAAGGAAAAACATATTTTCAAAGTCATCCAATCAAAAGATATGCCCAAAGGAAATCCAATGAGGCAATGATAATAAAACAAAAAGGTTTCTTGTGATGGTGTTTGCAAGAGTGGTCATAGAAGGAAAGAAGCACAAAGAGTTTCTCTACAATAGCAAGTTATGTTGAGGATACTTTCTTAAAAAAGTGAAATATCAATGAGCACTCAAGTGGGCCCAATTAAAAGGACATGAATAATGTCTATGCATCTTAAGATTCTCAATTTTTAATGGAGGTACTTTCAAATGTTAAATTATTACAAAATCTATATGAACTCATCACATAACCAAGAAGAACAAACAGTTTGTTTACAAAATCTTGACAAAGCTAATGATGTGAAGATTTATATAAGAAATATTTGACTCTTCATATTCCTAATGATAGATTCTATATGATTGAACTTCTAAATGATTGTTAGTGGTGAGCTTGATAAGTAAGTAGAAGTTTACATTTTATATAATTTAGAGGTTTACGATCATCATGATTTGTGACTCCATTTGTGAATGCACTAAATGACATAATACTTATGTCTGAATTGCTAGTGCAAATGATGTTGAAGAGAGTTCTAAATTGAAAAGTCCTTAAAATTGAGATTAGAAACATCCCCAATCTAAAAAGAATCCAGGAAATGTTCCCTAGATAGCTTCCACCCCTCCCAAAACCACAAGAAACCTATGACACAAACATTAAAAAGAATAAAACTCCAATCCACACCATTCACAGTGAATGTACTAAGATTACACAAAATTGTAATAGTAACAAAATATTTAATATTGTATTGGAGTGTTCCTATATCATTAGAAGCCAAGAAGTTCATAACCAGCCTTCCTCGATTTAATAAAATAATCCTCATGAATTTGAGCCTCAAAAGAAATTTGCTTAACACTATATGAAGTTTGGTAGTTCATTCGATGTTGGTAGTAGTGAATGAGTAGCTTATGGCACATGGTAGTACTAAACTTCTAAATTTTATTTTTGGATTTCATTAAGCATTCTAATAATTTTTTGTTTAGTTTTGTTTGGATTTTATTTTTGAAACGTTTTAGATATATGGTTCAGTTGCTATATAACATAATAGCATACATAAATTTATCTTTTTTAAAAGTCACACTTAGTTGGACTTTTTATGCATTTTGAAATTTGATAAAAAAAATTGTTCTAGTTTTTTCTAGAGGTTAGGGGAGTTCAATATATTATTCAATAAAGAGCCATGTAATGCTTTTGATTTTTGGATGTTCAAGACATTTGAAATAACATACCAATGCTTCAAAATAATTCAAGATGAAATTCTATCAACTTCCATTAACTTCCATAATACATGCTTAATACCCATTAAGAAAATAAGATTTTAACCATCCTAATCCCTAGGACATCACATTCCTTTCTTTCAAATGGAATCCATGAGATAAACTTCTCATACATGCTATCCTTCCAAATAGATCCCTGCTCTCTTTAGAATCATGACACAAGAATGTCATATACAAATATAATCAACTCTGACATAATTGATGTCACATGTAAACCATGACATAGAAGATTTTGCAAATCAATCGTGGCATAGAAGATGTCATAAATCAACTATGGCACGAAAGATAACACATATCAACATAAATCAGCCATGGTACAAAAGTTGTCACATATCAACATAAATCAACCATGACACAAAATGTCATATATTAACAGAAAGCAAGCATGACACAAAGGATGTCACAATTCAACAAATTTAGCTCCCTAAAAAGTAAAAACAACACTGGAAGCTAAATTGAATCTACATGAACATAAAAGCCTAATAAAACATTATAAAATATAATTTTTTGACCTCAAACCATTCATATAATCATACAACCACTTAGGTATCATACATAATCTAGAAACCTATGGGAGGTAAGACTTTAGTTCACTTTCAAGGCACTAGAATGTCATACTATAGTCTGAAGATTTTAAATCCTGCATTCTAATTGAATTACATAAATTTAATCAATCATAATACAAATTATATCATATGAATAAATAGAATAATTAATAAGATTTAATTCTTATATCATTAGCACAAATAAACAATCACTAAATCATTAATATCTCATGATTTACAATCTAGGTATGACAGATTTTTCTTGAAGATTTAAGAGATGTCTTTTCAAGTCTCATGTAAGTTTAAAAAAAAAACTAGCTTATAAAATTAAAGTTATAATAGATGTAACAAACTGATTTTTCTTATATCAATTGAACCAACTTTTATAATAATAAAAAAAATAATCGACATGTTTTATACGTAAACAATAAATAGATACAAATGTAGATCTTAATGGAAATGTTTATCCAAAAAAATTTAAACCACATATGCCAAAATAGGAAATGCTCGAGAATTTTCTTCTTGCACAAGCAACACCTATTTCACAAACCTATGTTCATTATTAATCTAGAATAAAAAAAAATTTAAGTATTTCATAAAATGGATCCCACCTCAACCTTGTAACAATTTGAAAAATAAATAGAAATGAATCAAAACAATTTGCTAACTATGAAAATTCTTCAATTCTTCCAAAAAAAAGCACTTCAAACTTGTTTCTTTTATTCTCTTAATTGCTTAATCAAAAATAATAATGAATAAAAAAATAACAAAAAAATTATAAATCTTTTTTTTCCTTCTCAAAAGTTAAAAAATAAAATAAAATATTATTTTATATTCTTAACAAAAAATAATAATATTCTCAAACAATTTTTTTAAATCAATATTAATTTTTATTTTCATTTTCAATTTCCATAATAAAAGAATTTGTTTTTGAACTAAAATTATCAAATTATCTTTTCTAATTCATCAATAAAATGAATATAATATAAATCAAATAATTGAACTCATTTTATTCTCAACAAAATTAATTACCACAATAAATAAATAATGTAATATAATACACTTCCACATACTTAAAAGCATTGTTAGAAAAAATATAATCATATATAACCACCTTTAATCAATTAACAATAGTAAGAAGTCACATTATGCATTTATATGTTAAAACGACACTACGCATCTAACATAAGTCAATAGAGCACTTCCAATTTTATCATAAAATTGGAACATCATGGATCCATAAAAAGATTGGGAATGGGGGATGTTTCAATGTATTATTTTTAAAGAATATAATTTATATCCTGCAAGTTTTAGAATAATTAGTTATATTCAACATTACATATTAGTATGTCTATTTTGATGCTACATTTTCACTCTTTTGGGCATTGTTCCTTTGTAGATGAAACTTGCAACTTTTGAACATTTTGTTGTAATGTTTTTTATAATATATATGCAAATGATAATTAATGCACTGAAATTTTATTAATGGTAAGGTAATGTATATGGTGAATGTCTTATCAATGTTACAAGTTTCTATAATTTTCTATATTTTAAAAATTTCCCTACTTTGTAATAGTCGTCCCCTGTCATCACTTGTCCCCTAAAAAATAGCATCCCAAAAAGAGAGTCCCAAGAGCACATCCGTCCATCCCCTAAAAATGGCCTCCCAAAAAATCCATCTCAAAATCACAAATCCCTTTTCCCTGCCATCCCCATCCCATAAACCTGATGTAACATAGCTCATACCCCATATCAATTTGATAAGTTAGTTAAAGAGGTTGATGAACAACTACATAAAGGAGGATAACTTTTGCAAACCTCCTCAATCTCCTCCTTGAAGTCAATCAAAATCATAGATTGAAGTAACATATATTAAATAAATAAAGTAGAAAAATGTTGAAGTTGAGCAACAGAAGGAAGTGCTTCAAGCAGAAGCATCTTAGCAATTACAAATTCCTTTGGATCAACAACAATAGTAACAAGAAGAAAAACAATTCAAATTAGATACACTAGTGTAGAATGTACCTACAAGGAAAACATGGTTAAAAATAGATTTTTCAAAAAGAGAAAATGTTGTTGCAAAACCTTTAGACCTAGATTCTATCACAACCATGGTAGATAAAGAAATACCAAGGAAGAAATCAAGAGTCTTGTCTGCCTCAAGGATGAGAGTGAATCAAGAGAAAGGGTTGGTGGGAAAAGATAACAGAGAATTGACTCCACAAGATTACCAAATAACTCATCAATACTGATAAGAAAATAAGAGAATAAGAGTTGGTTTCTTTAAATATAGTTGTCGAGACGTTGAATTTCAAGGTTGAAAAAGATTAAAAAACTAATAAGGAGTGAAAGCACAATTGCAACAAATGAAGGACTCCATCAAAGTTTCGATTATTCTAGTAGATCAGAAATAAGGTGCATCAACTAATACCCCTATTTTGATTTCCAAAACAAAATTAGACTCATTGCAAGAAATGAAGCTCAAGGCTCAGGTTGTAGATAAATGGATAGATAAATTTTTGGATCAAGAAAATCACAAATCCCTGTTCCCTGACATCCCCATCCCATAAACCTGATGTACATAGCTCATACCCCATTTCAATTTGAAGTTAAGTTTGTTTATAATCCATAATTTTGATACTTCTTTATATAGGTATTGTCTAAACGGAATCCAGGAGGCCTCAGCTCTTTCATTTGTTTGTTGTTGTTCTTTGTAGTTCAGTTGTTGATGTCCCTCTCTTTTGATTGTATTGTTTCTCTGTTGTATCCAACCATGGATCTGTTTTTCCTTGCCTTATGACAGCCTTATAAAGGGTTGGGACCCCAGTTACCTGTTTTTTGTTTCTTTTTGGTTTTTTTGGTCTGAACATAGTCTGGGACTCACGAGGAAGCCGGCCGAGTCGCACTCAGCACACCACGAAGTCCACAGAGCTAAGCGTCGATCTTCGATCCGAATTCGGACTAGCGCCCGCGCATCCAGGGAGAGTCCCAAATACGGAACTTGTGGCCGGTCGCGGTAAGGCCAAAAACACATTAAAAAATAACATTTTTTTATTCTGTTTTTTGACTTATATCTTCTATTTCGCCCTAAAAGGGCACTCATTTCATTCATTTGGCAAAATAGGAGGAGAAAAGAGAGTTGTGAAAAAAAATAGGAGGAGAAGAGAGAGCAACCAGCAACTTGTTGAAGACAAATCCAAGGGCATATATCATTTAGGGAGCTTCATACCAGCAAGGAGGTGGATTGAAAGCTCATTACCAGTGATTTGGAGGAGTTTCTATTGCATTCCAAGCTAAATCTAAGAGGTAAGTTCAATTTTAATTGATTTTTTTGTGTTTTTTTAACAAATATTTCATTGTAATTTGTAAAATCACTATTCTTTTGAGTTTGCATATTTTTTTACAAACCCTACTTGCAACTTAAATAATTTTAGAAACCCTATTTTGTGCAGCCACATTCATTTGCAAATCATACCATATTATTATTTTCACAATGTCTCAAAACTGAAATCAAGGAAAAAAAAAAAAGCTTGCTTGAAACATACTGAAATCTTTCTGGAATTAAGAAAGAGGAGGCATAAAATATATACTACTACAAAACAATATATCATGGAGGCATAAATAGATTAAAATGCCATGCTTGCTGCATACAGCCCATGATGATAGGTTGCACTAAAGCACCTCTTGAGGTTGTTAAATTGAAGTGCAAATCGTTCGAAACTTTTGAAATGCAAAAAGCTAAAAAGGCAGCAGGAATTTAGTGAGTGTTAGAGTTGGACCACGGACGTGTTGGAATGCTTTTTCCCTGTGTGTGCTGTGCTTGTGTTTGCCTTTTGTTTCTACTCTCGAAGCTATACCTATCGTCTCCCTAGTAAGTAGTGGCGATATTAGCATTGGCCCTAGGTTAAATGCAAATCTAAGGTGGACTCATATTTTGCACCACGCACTACTCCTGGTTCCCAACCGTCACTTGAGAGCATGGGTTAGAACAAGGACGCACATGATGCAGCAAAAAAGACAATTGCAGAATTTTGGTACTACTGCACCATTCCCTTCCATGTAGCCAAGTAGAATTTTTTTCGTTTTAATTGTTTAAAAATTATGTTTTAAATTTTTAGAATCGAGATGTATCTCATTATCGAATTCAAATTTAAAGTTAAAAACTTAAAACTTTTCTTTTTACAATACTTATGTAACTTATTAATTTATTTATGACATGTTTTAAGTCACCTTTTTGGCAAAACATGGTTGATGCCATAACCATATGTGGGGCAGGGGTCAAAGCCCCTAGTGAAGATGAATTAAAGGGCCCACTTTTGACTCAAAAGGTGGCAGATGTGAAAGCACAATTAGAGGAGCAACACAAGCAGTGGAGCATGATTGGTTGCACCATCATGACTGATGGTTGGACTGATAGGAGAAATAGGATGTTGCTTAATTTCCTAGTTTCCTCCGGAGGTAATTGTACTTCCTTCAATGCATTGGAATTTGAATTTTATTTAGTGAATCACATAATTTAATATGGCTGATTTATGTTTTTTAATTTATTGAATAATTGGTTTTACTTATTTTTTGGTGACCTGATCTTTATAGAAGTCATTGATGCTTATGCCAATTCAAAATGCCACATACGTGGCCGAAAGGGGCTATAGAGGAGGTGATAGTTGATGTGGGGTTAGAGAATGTAGTGCAAGTGGTAACAGATAATGCAGCAAATTATGTTGCTGCTAGTAGATTATTGATGGAGAGGCACCCTACTATATTTTGGACTCCATGTGCCGCCCATTGCATTGACCTCATGTTGGAGGATCTTACTTAGTATGGATCAAAGGCATGTGTGGATCTTGACAAAAACATATACAAATTTGTATACAATCACGCAGATGCTTAACCTGTATGAGGGCAATACCACGAGGTTGGGGAGTTGTCATAAATCACGGCATCACTAGGTTTGCAACAAATTTTATCACGATGCAATCCTTGATTAGGTCAAAGGCAGCTTTAAGGCGCATGTTTACTAGTGAGGAGTGGTCTTCCTCATCCTTTTCTACAAGCACTGCAGGGATTGCTGTGGCTGATTGCATTTTTTATGAGCAAGGGTTTTGGACCTAATGGGCCGAGATTGTGAAGGTAAAATTTAATTCTCTATTATGTTTAATTTGTAATCATATCTTACTTTTATTTGTTTATTTTTAGTTCCACACTTATTTGTGAAACATGTTTGCACTTTGCAGTTTATTGAGCCCTTGCTAGTTCTCCTACGAGTTGCAGATGGGGAGAAGCGCGCAATGGGCTACATATATGAGGGCATGGATAGGGCCAAAGAGGCCATTAGATCAGTCTATGGTGGAGTTGAGGAGAAGTATCGTCCCATTTGGGATATCATTGATAGGAGATGGCAAAACCAGCTTCATAGGCCCATCCATGCAGCCGCATGTTTCCTGAATCCGGCCTTCCAATTCCACCGCGATCTTCGTGCAGATAGAGAAATTCTTAGTGGGCTCTACACGACATTGGAGCGGATGTTGCCTGCTGTTACTACGGATGGTGCGGAGATAGATGCCTTTACTAAAAGGCACAAGGAGACTTCTTTACCCCGTCAAATGTGCAAAGATAATAGGACAACATTACTGCGAGGTAAAAATATATTTAAGGGCATAATTTTCATCTTTTTATATTATAATTTATTATTAAATGTTGAACTTGAACTTGAAACTTGAAATGAGATTGATTTTGTTTCTTTTTCTCATCTCAGATAGATGGTGGCATATGTTTGGTTCTAATACACCGATCCTGCAAAATATTGCCATTCATATATTGAGCCAGCCATGCAGTTCATCTGGTTGTGAGCGCAATTGGAGTATGTTTGAGCACATACACTCCAAGAAGCGCAATAGATTGACAGTGGAGAGGATGAATGACTTGGTATATGTTCATTACAACCTTCGGCTCAGATACAAGAAGCTTTTTGACCACGACAAAACCCCGATCAGTCTAGAGGAGGTTGATCCACAGTCTGAGTGGATCCAGAATACAAATGCAATCTTTAGTAGCCCGAGGACGCCAGTTAGGTGGACGAGGCGGAGAGGCGAGGTTGTAGCCATAGCGAGGAGGAGGCTAGAGCCGCGAGGAGACATAGTTGCTATGGGGTGGAAGTGGCATGGAGTCAAACTACGGGCAGACTGTAGAACATTTTGCAGCTATCATCGAGGACATAGGCGCCCAACCATTAGGAAGGATGCTGGCTCCACTATGCCATAGGGCATAGAGTCATAGACTTATAGCTATTGTTTTACTTTTGATATTTCATATTTGTATGGAACATTTGATGTCATGGATTTCATATTCCATGAGTTTTGTATACATTTGACTAATTTTATATATCTAAGTATGTTATTTCCTTCAGCAGCGCAACTACAATTTGTGTACTTTATACTTATGTGATCGTTATATACTTGTGCATGTGATCAAATTTGTTTTTATTTGTGTTGTATGCCATAGGGTGCTTGAAACAAGTTTTAAATCCTTAAAAATCTCTAAATTTCTAAAGTTTTTTCAACTTTTTTTCATTTTGCCGAGTCTACAACGAGTCCGAGTCCCGAGTCACCCTCGCCGAGTCCAAGCCGAGTCCGAGTCTCGTTACTATGGTATGAACCCTTTCAAAACCCCTACTTACCTTAATCAAACTTGTAGAAAACCTAATATACTTATGCATACTCAACTAGATCTGTCTTTTGTGTCTTGCTTGTAGGCTTATTATGCATGAGCCTAAGTAGAATTATTGGGATGCTACCATGAGTATATTGAGATATATTAAGGGAGGCTACTAAGTTATCTTGTAATGGTGGTGACAAGCACCTAGTGGGATATGCTAGAGTAAAACAAGCATGAGATTGGGATGAAAGTAAGCATATTTCCATATATGGGCTTGATATTAATTTCAGTCCTCTTTCATTGGTATGGCAAGAAGCAGAAGGCAATTGCAAGGCAAAATAGAGAGGAACGGTGAACAGAACATAGAGTGACTTGGATTCCCAGTTGCTATAACAACTTGGTTTTCCTCGAGAGCAGACAATTTATCCTCCATAAATATAATCATTGTTTATCAGATTGCTCACAAGGGTCTGGGCCCTTTATCAGATTGCTCACACGGGGCTGAGCCCTTTATCAGATTGTTTATCAGATTATTCACAAGGCTCTCAGCCCTTTATCAGATTGTTTATCAGATTGCTCACAAGGGTCTGAGCCCTAAATTAGATTGTTTTTCAGATTGCTCACAAGATTATTCTCTGTTTTTTTTGTACAAGGGTCTGAGCCCTTTCAAAATCTCTGCTTACATTAATCAAAATTTGTAGAAAACCTATATACTTTTGCATACTCAACTAGATCAGTCTTTTGTGTCTTGTTTGTAGGCTTATAGTTATTATGCATGAGCCTAAGTTTATCAGATTGTTTATCAGATTGCTCACAAGATTATTCTTTGATTTTTTTTGTACACGGGTCTGAGATCTTTTAAAATCGCTGCTTACCTTAATCAAAACTTGTAGAAAACCTAATATACTTATGCATACTCAACTAGATCTGTCTTTTGTGTCTTGCTGTAGGCTTATTATGCATGAGCTTAAGTAGAGCCATTGGGATGCTACCATGAGTATATTGAGATATATTAAGGGGGACTACTAAGTTATCTTGTAATGGTGGTGACAAGCACCTAGTGGGATATGCTAGAGTAAAAGGAGCATTAGATTGGGATGAAAGTAAGCATCCTTCCATATATGGGTTTGATGCTAGTTTCAGCCCTCTTTCATTGGTATGGCGAGAAGCAGAAGGCAATCGTGTTAATATAGAGGAACAATGATCAGAACATAGAGTAACTTGGATTCCCAGTTGCTATAACAACTTGGTTTTCCTCAAGAGCAGACAATTTATTCTCCATTAAAATAATCATTGTTTATCAGATTGCTCATAATCCAGTTTACGATGCTAAGACCGATCATATTGAAGTTCAATTGCACTATATCATGGAACGCTTCTCCAAAAGGATGTTGGATTCAAATTGCTCACAATCAAGTTTATGATGCTAAGACAAATCATATTGAAGTTCATTTGCACTATATCATGGAATGCTTCCAGAAAAGGATGTTGGATTTCGTATTTGTGAGGATTGCCAGCATCTTCACAAAGCCCCTTGTTGAGGTGACATCTAAAGATTATGGGAGATTCCCTGATTTGTTATCTTTCGGGAACTCTGCAAACAACCATGCAAAACAGAGGTAGCATTGTCAGAGCTGTGCAGAAAAGAATGAGACAAGTTAAGACTTCGCTGTATGACCATGTGTGTTTGGGAAGGGTCTGATGTTTGTGGTGAGAACAGCATATGGCACTAAGCACTGCCGTTGTAGCAAAAGGTGGTTATAGTGACTAATCCTCCCCGATCAATTTTTTAGCACATCATTGAGCAATAACTTTGATATTTTCTAGGATACCATTAAACATTAAAATGTCCCAAAATGCCATCTTCAGAGTTTATATAGCAAATAGACACTGTGAGATATCAGTCTAGACAATAAAGGGAAAGTGAAATACCATTGAATAAAATGAATGTACAGTCCTTCATGCTGATTACAGAGGATGTGAATACCTCATCGTAGCTGAAGAAATAGCTCACAATAATCAACTGGTTGTATGATGTATAAATAAAACCCTTTATCTATGTCGTCATGCTCCAGCTAATCAAGTATACAACTTCTTCAAAAATAAAAAGAACAGTAACGCTTTCATAACTGAAGTACAATATTAATGCTAGGAAAATCCTACTCTGGACACAGTCCACACTTAAAATATCCAAACATTAAATTATATAATATCTCCAAATCATTTGACCTTGACAACTGATCCACCCTATTTCAGTATCGATATGGTGTAGATCTTAACCATCCACACATGTTCCATAAAATTGGAATTGAAAGAAAAAATGTATATATCCCTAAAAAGCTGGAAGAAGCAATTCTACATTGACACCCATGCCCCAAGATAAATATGCATGGCCACTCACAAAAAAAGATCCAAGGGCATGTGTTATAATTTGCTCCGCAGAACATTGCACAAAGTAATTGAATTTTTCATCCAATAGCAGCACTCCTCCAAGAAACCAGAGTCTACAAAACACAACAAATTATATGATTAATTTATATCAATTTTATATGTGAAGCAGGTGTGCTACAACTATTGGCAATACACAGGTAAACTAGCTTGCAGAAACAGACACTGACACTGCTATATTCATGACCAATGAAAGCTCACATGTATCTTGCATATGATAAAAGTAAAACCATCTAACATTGGATCAGAATGCCCACTCAGAGAATCAACATTGAGTCAGTTTATAATGTCCATTGATTTCAGAGTCAGACGAGCATCAAGCTAGTCTGTTACCTAAAATAGTATAGAATTTGGGACTAACAAGAGGAACAGAGTATTGATAAGTAGGAGGTATTTTCCACAGCATGTAGTTTTTGAGTCAATCTCAGAAACTACACAGTTGAATCCTGATAGCAATATCATAATGGAACAGAGTATGTCAGCACTCAATGAAATTAAAGTTAATCATAACAATCCTACCATTCATTTATTTTATATGTCAATGTTGCTGCACTTACCTGTTATCAATGTCCAAATATAAATTATAAATACTAGTGCAATAATTCTGAAGCTTCACGATGCTCCAAGAGGCGCAGGAGCAGTGACTGGGCGTGAACCAGGAAAATGTGCAAATTGCAGCTTCAATGGATTTGAATCATGATCAACGTCATCAAACTTGTACCCTATGCATAAATGAAATTCCACACAAAGTTCAGCAAAGTATTCACATAAATATATAGTGACCAATAGTTTATTTCTAATAAGTAAATATGATATTGTATTATATTAAACTGAAGCTGTTAAAAAAATAAGAGGACCATCTATCCAGAGAATGAAAAGCTTAGGATAATCACAAAGATTCATACAGAACAGTAGGTACTACATAGTTTGCAGTCATGAATAGTAGAGCAACACGTACAAATGAGTCAAATCCATCAAATTTTGATTTAACGCATAGATTGGAAGGGTTCATATGACAGACTTGATTGAACTTGTAACAAGAATTTTATGGGTATCTTCTAGCATGTAAAAATTACTTCATATATAAATGCAGAACCAAACTAATTGAACAAATTTCATATAAACATTTGCTATGGAACTTTAAACCGTTCATCCAATCATGGCTACTTTTTGCTTTGGTCAAATTATTTATAAACCAACAAAAATGCTTATAAAATTTGTGGTGCATTATAAGTAAAAGATTATATTATCTCAAGGCTATTGAAAATGGTAGAGCAACAAAACTGAAATTGCAAAGAAACTACACCATGATTGCACAGCAAAATGACAGTACAGAAATGTAAATAGATATTTTTAATATATTCAATCTGCTTTTCGAATAAATTTTACATTGCAATCAATATGGCTTTATAAAGCCTTTATTTCCCATTCCCACTACCAAAAACTGCTTAGAAAAAAAACACCAAAAACCAACTATTATTTTATTTACTAACTTACAAATATTAATTACTAACATAAAACTAACATTCTAACTTAACATTTATTTATTACTTATCTAACCTATTAACTATATACTAATGATGTAATGTCCAACAAGGGCAGAAACTGTAGTTAATTGGGCACACTTAATATATCGGATTGTAAGGCATACACAAGTGATGAGTAATGACACCTGGGACTTACTCACATATGGTACATACATCTTTATTTAAGCATTATGCAGCTCCTGTTGTCAGATGGCTAACTTTTTGTTGCTGGATACCCAACCACCAATTTTGACTTGTTCTCAAATAGGTACTAATTTTCAGCAATCATTTTCCAAAGAAAATTATAACAAGTCAGGAATGGGATGATTCGGACAAAAAAGGAGAAAAGGCCAGCAAGAAATTAGAATAACAGCTTTGGAACATACAACTATTATTTCTGATTCTGTCCAAGTTAGGCTTAGAGCCAAATACACTCAGTAACAGATCAATGGTGAATATTTGCCTCACAAATGACTAATCACAAGAAGTAAAGTTGCCTTAGCAAAAAATAATCCTTGTATGCAGACATAACAGCCAAATCATTTATGCAAAATACCTTAGTTACCAACTCTGCCAGTTTATTTTTTGCAGTTTTGGGGAAGCAAATTAGTAACAGGAAAATTAAATAGTACAAAGCATTCTTCTCTTCTAGCCTGAATACTCACACTGCATGCAGATGTTAAGGGATTTATGGATCCTGCATTCCTCTTCTTATATATCAAAGGCACTTCACATTTAATTCTTTTCCTGAGATTTGGATACTGATTTATAGCATTTGCCTTCTGCTGGACTGCAACTCAGAAAAGCTCTTTCAGAAAATTACAACAGCATTATTTACTGAGCATGAGAAAAAAACATTGTTATAGCTATGCTAACAGAAAACTGTGGACAATTTTACCATTAAGAGGCAAACTCTCAAGTTGATTCTCTAAAACTGTTTATATATATATATATATATTATATAAAATATCATATTTTCTCAAGGAAAAATTATAAGGAGTTTGTGTTCTACTTTGCTGGAATTTACAGTGTCATGTCCCCCTTTTCCATAAGGTTCTGGATTGACTTGTAAGCCCAATTTTCATTTCCCGTGGGCTTAGGGAAAGTAACTCAAAGAAGTGTAAGTGTTAACATTGGGCATCCTGATTATGGGGCTATGAGTGTTATGTAATAAGCTGATCACTTTAATAATAATGTTGGCCAAGGATTGTGTGTGGGTTCATTTTGGAGGGAAATAAAAAGAATTTGAAAATTGCAAATTTAATCAAGACAGGATTTGAGAGAAGACATGCTTGTTTATCCATTGATTTCACTCAAATAGATTGGACATCCTATTCGTCTATCATTGGAGATTGGAGGACATAAACCCCCTTATTTCTGTAGCTGGTTAGTGGACAGAAACCCCTGAACCAGTCACAGCAGTCTCATACAGGGATTGTTAGGGCTTCACTGATTTGCTGTTTAAGCAGCTCCTACACCACCTGTTTGTCTGAGATTTTGGCGGCTCTCTTCGCGCCTAGGAATTGTAATTCTGTTTGCTATAGATTTGCTACATTTCTAATAATGATATTGATGCAGTTGTTCTTGAAAGTTCTGTTTAACTGAATTATCTGTAAGTGTAATTCTTGCTGCAATAAGAGGATTAAACAGTGATTGCAAATTGCTATTCATTTTGCAAGGGTTTATCATACATTTCTGCATGTGCTGTTAAGTGTATTATCTGTTGCAGTAGATCTGATTTGAAATAAGATTTAAACATTGGTTTCCCATGGAGTTGAATCAATTAGATATATACAATATCCCTAATCGGGGATATTACATACAATGAATGCCAAAATATGGGGGATTCTAGCGGTCGGTTGAAGACCTGTGACATGATGTTCAACTTGACAAGGAACACATTCTTTGAACAAAGCAAGGATTTTAATTTCCTTTTTGCAGTCCGGGTAAATTTCCGTGATAATTTCCTTATTTATGTCATAGATCTCTTGTTTTAACTTTTAACCGAGTAAATGAAAGGTCAAAATATAATTATGTGCATTTATGCATTACTAGATGATTCTGCAGCCTTTCAAAGATCCTTGAATGTTTCAACAATTTTTAAAATTTGAATTTGAACTTTGATCAGATAACAACGCAAAAAAATAAGCACCAACCACAGTAAACCAGATAACCAAATCTACAGATAAATATGAGCAAGCATACTCTCAAAAAGAAAACTCTGCCATATGCAGGAGCAGACTACATAACAAGCATACTCTCAATAAGCAGTGCCTCATAAACAGTTGTGTTCCTCAGGCGATATGAAGGATTCTCTATATGCAGGAGTAGGCTGCATACATTGAATCACATATCCAAGCAATGTTAAGAACTGATCTCTACAGCTTGATTTCCTCTTTCCATTGACCTATGCAACTGCACAACATGCATGATATAGAAAATATGGATCATCTCTTGATCAGTGACGGTCAGTGACGGTTACAACTTTTTTAACTACCTATTGAGCCGTTATAAGTTGAGGTGCTACAGAAAGCTGAATAGCACAAATCTTGTGGTGTTAAAAAGCCAGTTTATATAAGGTGGCACAAATGCACAGGTCATATTGTAAGTGTCATCACATCCACCACTGCTGTCCATACCTGTGGACTTTATCTAATCTACTAGAGTACTATATGCTTTATCACATTGCTTTGATGGAGTTAATCAATAACATATCTGTACAGCATCAGTTGCCTGGATGACATGGTGGCTTGCTGCTGAGTCCACAGGAACATTGCCTGATGGAATCATGCATAAAGCACAGAGCCTAAAGAATTTAAATGGCCACATCTCTTACCTGTTGTATTCCCCTGTTTCAGTATTTACATGGAATTCATGATTTTAGGGATTATTCGCACACAAAGTATGGTGCACAGAACTCTTCCATGAGGATGGTTATTATTTTTGTCCTTTCCATATTTCTGTGGTATAAAGTCTCTGTATTGTAAACTTGTGCTTCCTCAATTTTTTGTGTTTTCAGTTCTATAGTGGGTAATGGAGTTTTGCTTTTGTCCATTCATGCATACATCATGAAAAGCATATAACTTCTGGATAGCGCAAAAAGTTCTAACTTTATGTTTCTATGTTATTATCGAATAGTGCATTTCCAACAGCCAAAACTTCACTTATGGTAGCATCAAGTGTACCTAGCATCGAGCATACTTGCAACGCACATAAGCTATCTTATCATATGTTCAGAAATCTAGAGTCTGTCCTTGCTTGTCTGCAGGACAATTCCCCCTGTTATCCATCATGGATGAAATGTCATGACTCTCTGCAGAGCACAGCTCTGGGTCTCACCATTTACCTGCATAAATGCTTTTAGTGACATTCAATTTCTACCATATACACAACAGTCCATCAAATTGCTCATATCTTTGAACCTTGAAGTTAAATCAGACCTTCCAATTTAGAAAAGAATAATTCACCATTGTCCTTAGGTGTGAACGTGTAGCATGGACTTGTATTAAACAAAATGGAAATGGTCCCCAGTAAGATTAAATGTCGCACTGAAAAAGGTATTCATATCATGAGAATTGATGAAAACAGCTTAAACTGTGCTGACCAACAGCACCAAACATCTAGGCTGGGTGACTAATCTAAGCTCTCCCATGAAGCCTATTGCTTGGAATTTAACGCCATTTATAAAAAGGTTAATGCAACGAGGCAACATGCTGGAGTAAATCTGCTGGTCCTGCACAGATCAGGAAGCTTGGAACTCTTAAGTCAAATTCTCGAGTAATTCTACAATTCAAAATCATCTTGTGCATATAAATTTCCTTGTATTGTATAGAAGCATTCACAGATGAGCCCAGCTGTAAATAGTGACACCTCCAAGGCACAGCATTAAAGTAATAGGTTCATTGAAACAAGCAATCGATTGATCAGACCTCAATTAGTTCCACACTTAGTGGTTTAGCACATCGAAATGTTTTAAATAAAAAGAAAGGAAGCACATAGACTATGAAAAGCTGCATGATTTTTAAAATTGAATGCTATCATGACAATATTTAGTTAGTGAGCATGCATTGAATCCATCTGCAAACAGGCCCAAATTTATGTTTTCTCACCGCTGTAGTTAGATTTCAATATTAGAAGGAAATACGTGCATAAAGTTTACAACTGAGTCACTGGATTCACCAACTTTTCAAAATTGGAAATTGCCAAACTTATAAGCTAACAGGATAGTGGTACAGAAGTTCTTTGAATTTTTTGGGACCCTTGACTTCGTATATTTTGGGTTTATCTGTACAAAATGCATGCACTAAAGTATCAATAAACTAGTGAAATAGCAATTGTTCCTACAACCATGTGGTGTTACTGGTAAAAGGCTTTAAGAGTTCATAGTGTATTAAGTAAAAGAGTCCACAAGCAATTAAAAAATGCAAGCCCACAGGCTTGTCTGCGACTCCACAGCCCCACATGGTCACATGGTTTCCCCATGGGAACTGTTTAAGGACTCCTAAGGAAGGAATAATCTCAAGCCACACTATTGGTCAGGTTAAATATATAAAACCACCAGCAGGTCGATAAGTAATAAAGCCCGCAGACTGGGGATATTAACTAAGGCCTTGCCTTAGTAAAATGAGATAGAGCTTGCATATTATACAAGAGCTTTGGCATTAATGAAATAACAAAAGACGGCCTGCAAGCCACATGGTAAATTGGCATGAGTTTGAGAGAAAAGCAAAGGCAAAAGTTTTAAAACCTTAGAGAACCAATGATCTTGCCCAGATCAATAGCCGGAGTGCTCAAATGCAAATGCACTAAACTCCAAGGCTCCTACAAGCGGGAAAACTCCATGAAACTTATAATTTGAATATCCGTGACCTTGCAAATGACAATAACACTAGAATTGCTCCACTTATAATAAGGCAACAAGGCAGTTATGGGGTAGTCATGCATTCATTCATTTGCAGCCATGGCATCATCAATGACTTGTACCTTTTCAAATTCTTTTCCATGAGGGAGGATGGCAGACCAAGTTGGTGAGCATTTATTTTCCCGCTATTAGTCTATTTTGAGTCTCTTCTCTTATATATGTAATAAGCACTCATGCTTCCACAAGCTTTGTGCACTGAGGTTTCCTTCTCTAGATTTTTTCCATAGTTCCACGGGGACGCACAACCCCCCCCCCCCTGCCACCCAAAAAATGGAGCCGTTTCCGAGATAGTGACGTTTCAGAGATGCGGAGACGTCAGGGAAACGTCCCTCCGCCGTCCCCCCATTTCTCCGCCGCCTTCGAGACGTTTCTCTTTTGAGGGGACTTCTGGACATCCCCGAGACTTCCAGGCGTCCCCCTTAAAATGCAATTAAAAATGATTTTTTTTTAGAAACATAGAAGCTAAAATTTATAAATATACATGCCTTTGACTTAATTTTTCATCTATAGCTATTTTAATTTTGGCTGAGTGTTTACACGACTGTCTCAGCATGAGTGTGTGTGTGTGTCTAAGCATGGGCGTCTGAAGTAGAACCAGGTATGAGGGTTTCAACATTTTTGTTTCATTTTTTTTTTAAATTATGCTTTGTTGGATGTCCATACCCATCCAAGCTCCTATGTTGCAGCTGGGAGGGGTTGATTCACTGTGTTTTATGCAAGCACGGGCAAGGCACGGGAACTGTTAGACTGAATGCATCAAAGAGATGTCATCCCGCACTTCATTGCATCCCACGAGATGACATCTCTTTGAGGCATTCAGTCTAACAGTTCTTGTGCCTTGTCAATCGACCCCTCCCGGCTGCAACGTCTCTTTCCAGTCCACAGATAATATTGACCAGAGGCTAGAAGTAGAGCATTTTGATTTTCATTTTATAGTCTCAGTCTCTTAGACTCTCAATACAGTCTATACATACTGAGCAAAATAAATTTAAACTGATTAATGAAATATATACGGTTGAACAACCATAATATCTATTTCATTAATCATTTTAAATTTATTTAAAATTAGTTTTAATTTTTAAATTTTAATCGATACAAATTTTTAATTTACAGGCAGGAGGATGTTGAAAGGTTGTGGAATCTGGCTTTACAACTAATAGTTCGCTAGTTCAATGAAATCATTGCAATGTGTTTAAACTCTAAACTTTACTCATTCCTTAGGCTTCTACAGTTATACATCTTTTTATAACTAATTTTTCAAGTACTATATGTATTTCAGCGCACCACCCCCCCCGCCACCCCCAAATTTAGACCCCCCGCGTCCCCGAAATGCGTCCCCTGC